>BQNB010095659.1:0-25814 GCA_026074375.1 Tanacetum coccineum
GAACAATCTTATGTCCCAAAGACTAAGAAGTGACTTTAAAATGATTAATAAAGCTTGTTTTGTTTATGGTAGTTTTGAGCATCTCCATTATGTGTGTGATAAACAGATTATAAGACCAGTGTAGAACAACTCAAGAAGGGTGAATCACAAAAACTTTGCTAATAAAATGACTCACCCTCACCCTAATAGAAGATTTGTTCCACGAGCAGTACTAACCAGGTCTGATAAAATTAATACTGCTAGTTCAAATGTTAAAACTAATGTCAGACCAGTTAATACTGCTGGCTCAAAACCAATCATCCTATATCAATATCAAATGCTTATAAAAAGGGATATTCACAAGTCACAAAGCCATTTAACAAGTATTCTGAATACAAAAATAGTATTTTTAATAAAAAGGTTAATACTGTCAGGGTAAAAGATACTACTGCTAGGGATAAAGCAGTAGTAAGTGAAAATAAGGAAAAAGGGGTTAATGCTGTTAAGGCCTCAGCTTGCTAGGTTTGGAAAGCCAAAAACAGTAGTGCATTAAATACTTTCAAGAAATATTCTTACATTGATGCACGAGGCAGATCCAAGTCTATAATGGCTTGGATCCCCAAAAGAGTTTAATTCTCTTTTTTTATGTATAGAGCAACCCACATCAGAAAGAGTACAAGGAAAAAGGAGTTATTGACAGTGGTTGCTCAAGGCACATGACTGGAAACAAATGCTATCTTACTGAGTATGATGATTATGATGGTGGATTTGTTTCCTTTGGAGATGGTAAAAGTAGAATTTCTGGTAAAGGTAAAATCAAAACAGGAACATTGGATTTTGATAATGTGTACTTTTGTAAGGAGCTTAAGTATAACTTGTTTAGTGTGTCACAAATATGTGACAAAAAGAATAATGTTCTTTTTACTGACAATGAATGTCTTGTCTTATCTTCTGACTTTAAGCTACTTGATGAAAGTCAAGTTTTGCTGAGAGTTCCAAGAAAGGATAACATTTACAGTATTGACCTAAAGAGTGTTGTTCCCACTAAAGGTTTAACTTGCCTCTTTTCTAAGGCCACAATTAATGAATCCAAATTATGACATAGGAGGCTTGGTAACATAAACTTTAAAAACATGAATAAACTTGTGAGGGGAAACCTTGTTAGAGGTTTGCCTTCAAAGACTTTTGAAAATAACCATTCTTGTGTTGCTTGTTAGAAAGGAAAGCAACACAAAGCCTCTTGTAATGCCAAACTTGTAAACTCAATCTGCAAACCCTTACATATGCTTTATATGGACCTATTTGGTTCTACAAATGTTAAGAGTTTAATGAAAAAGTCTTATTGCCTAGTTGTCACTGATGACTTTAGTAGATTTTCTTGGGTATTCTTTTTGGCCACTAAGGATGAGACTAGTGGGATATTAAAGACATTCATAACAGAAATAGAAAATCAACTAGACCATAAAGTAAAAGTTATCAGATATAACAATGGAGCTGAGTTCAAAATACTGTAATGAATCAGTTCTGTGAAATAAAGAGGATTAAGAGGGAATTCAGTGTTGCTAGGACTCCTCAGTAGAATGGTGTTGCTGAGAGGAGGAATAGAACACTGATAAAGGCCGCAAGAACTATGTTAGTTGACTCTAAGTTACCAACCACCTTTTGGGCTGAAGCAGTTAATACTGCTTGCTATGTGCTAAATAGGCTCTTAGTCATTAAGCCTCATAACAAGACACCTTATGAACTTATTCGTGGAAGAACCTCATTGATAGACTTCATGAAGCCTTTTGGGTATCCTGTTACCATCTTAAATATCGGGGATCATCTAGGCAAGTTTGATGGAAAAGCTGATGTGAGATTTTTTGTTAGGTACTATATAGTTAGCAAGGTTATGAGAGTATTTAACAAGAGGACCAGGATAGTTGAAGAGACCTTAAACATTAGATTTCTTGAAAATACACCTAATGTGACAGGAAATGGACCATACTGGCTTTTTGATGTTGATTCTTTGACAATATCTATGAACTATGTACCAGTTGTTGCAGGAAATCAAACTAATGGTATTGCAGGAACTAGAGATAACATTGTTACAGGTCATGCTAAGAAGAAAACAGAACCTAAACAAGAATACATCCTAATACCTATCTGCACAACTAATCCATTAATCTCTCAAGATCCTAAGGTCAGTGAAGAAGATGCTGAAGAGAAGCCTACTGAAATGGAAGAAAATGGAGCTTCAGATAAAGATGGGAAGGATGATCAAGCCACAAGAAGTGAGTTTAAAAGGCTACTTCAACAAGAAAAGCAGTCTGCACATCCTAACAACACTAATAGTATTAATACTATTAGTACACATATTAGTGCTGCTGGACCATATTTTACTAATGATGATCCATCATCACCAGTTAATGCTGCTGAAGCTTCTAATGCATTTGAGGAACATCTATTTGAAAGATTTTCTCCTTTCAAAAATGCATTTACACTTCCGCCTGTTTCACATGTGACTCCAATGGATGATACTTGAATTTTTGGTAATGCTGATGATGATGAAGATGTGGGTGCAGAGGCTGACTTAAACAACTTGGAAAAAACTATGAATGTCAGTCCAATTCCCACAACCAGAATTGACAAGGATCATCCTAAAGACCAAATCATTAGAGACTTTAATTCAGCTATTCAAACAAAGAGAATGACCAAGATTTCTGATGAACATGCTATGGTATGTTACATTAATAAGCAGATGAGAACAAATCACAAAGATTATCAGAACTGCTTATTTGCCTGTACCCAAGAAAGTGATTCAAGCTCTAGAAGATCCAAGTTGGATTAAAGCAATGCAAGATGTGCTTCTACAATTTCAACTTCAAAAGGTTTGGACACTAGTTAATCTACCTAATGGCAATAGGGCCATTGGAACTAAATGGGTCTTTAGAAACAAGAAAGATGAGAGAGGAATTGTAGTGAGAAACAAGGCAAGACTGGTTACACAAGGTTATACCCAAAAAGAAGGAATTAATTATGATGAGATTTTTGTTCATGTTGCTAGAATAGAAGCAATCAGGTTATTTTTGGCCTATGCATCATTTATGAGGTTTATTATGTACCAGATGGATGTAAAGAGTGCCTTCTTATATGGTATTTCATTAATGAGGAGGTATATGTTTGCCAACCTCCTGGTTTTGAAGATCCACAGTTTCCTGACAAAGTATATAAGGTATAAAAAGCTTTATATGGTCTACATCAAGCTCCTAGAGCCTGGTTGAGAACCTTGTTACCTATTTATTGGAAATAGAATTAGAAGAAGGCACTTTAAATAAGGACTTTGTTCATCTCAGAAGGAACCAGGTAGATATCTTGTTAGTTCAGAGTGTATGTAGATGATTCATTTAGGGTCACAAAGATGTCTTTATGTGATGAGTTTTGAAGGTTTAGTGCACAAGAGATTCCAGTTGAGTTCTTAATGGGGGAAAACTCACTTTCTTCTTAGGGTTACAAGTACAACAGAAGAAGGATGGAATCTTTATTAGCCAAGACAAATATGTGGCTGACATATTGAAGAAGTTTGATTTTGCCACTATGAAGACAGCAAGCACTCCCATGGAACCTAACAAGGCATTGATCAAGGATGAAGAAGCTGATAGTGTGGATGTTCATTTATACAGATCAATGATTGGATCATTGATGTACTTAACAGCTTCTAGGCCAGACATAATGTTTGCTGTTTGTGCTTGTGCAAGGTTCCAAGTTACTCCTAAAATGTCACATCTTCATGCTGTGAAGAGGATCTTTAGATACTTAAAAGGTCAACCTAAATTAGGCCTTTGGTATCCTAGAGATTCACCATTTGACTTGGAAGCTTTTTGTGATAGTGATTATGCTGGAGCTAGCCTTGACAGGAAATCCACAACAGGAGGTTGTCAATTTCTTGGCAAGAGGTTAATTTCATGGCAATGTAAGAAGCAGACTATAGTTGCAAATTCTACTACTAAAGCAAAGTATGTTGATGCTGCTAATTGTTGTGGTCAGGTGCTATGGATTCAAAATCAGATGCTTAACTATAGATTCAACTTCATGAACACTCAGATTTTCATTGATAATGAAAGCACCATTTGTATTGTGAAGAATCTAGTGTTTCACTCTAAAACCAAGCACATAGAGATTAGGCACCATTTCATCAGAGATTGTTATGAGAAGAAGTTGATTCAGGTGATAAAGATTCACACAGACCACAATGTTGCAGATCTTCTCACAAAGGCTTTTGATGTTAGCAGGTTTAACTTTCTAATTGCTAGCATTGGATTACTTAATCTCTAAAGCATTGTTTAAGGGGAGGTTAATGTGTTTGGATAACAGTTCTTAACTTTTATTTATGGGTTATGCATAAATATGGATCCTCATAAATTCTCACATGTCTATCTAGTCTTTTCTAGTGTGCTTGTGATGAATAGAGGCATGTCGTTGTATAATTATTGAAGACAGAGTTAATACTGTTAGATATCTCTTAATACTGCTAGGCAAAAAATTAGTACTGCCAGGCAAAAGTTAGTACTGCTGAGCCAAAGTTAGTACTGCTGGGATATCATCAAAGTTACAACTGCTGAGCAAATTCTTAACCCTTAAAGCATTATTTGAGGGGAGGTCAATTGAAAATGAATGTGATTAAAACATTAAGTAGATATGGATGAAGGGTCAGGACAACCCACTGATCCCCAACCCACATCCACATTTACTCAACTCTACAATAAAGAAACCAACCATTATTCCATCATCATATCAACCCAAAAAGACCCAGAAACCTAGGAAAGCCATAAGGACCACTGAGATATCTCAGTCTACTAGACCTATTAACCTTGTTGTAGATGAGACTGTCTATAAGGAGTGGGAAGACAGAGTAGAAAGGGCTGCCACTACTGCTTCTAGCTTAGATGTAGAGCAAGACAGTGGTAACATCAATAGGACCCAATCCATGGCAACACTTAATGAGTCAAATCCTTAGGGAACTGATTTAGATAGTGGTCCCAGGTGCCAAGATACCATATTGGGAGGTGCAGATGCTCAAACTAGGTTTGAGACTCCATCTAAAACAGTCCAATGATCCACCTCTCTCAAGAGGTTACACACTTAGAAGTGGGGAAGACAGTATGAAACTATTGGAATTGATGGAACTTTGTACAAAATTGTCAGATTTGGTGAGCAAAAAGAAAAGAGAGATGTTGTAAGTTGAAAAACAGAAAGAGAGATGTGTGAATAAAAACAGACTAGAATGATTTAGTGAGTAAAAAGAATTGAGAGATATTGTGAGCATAAAAACAGAAAGAGAGCTTGTGAGAAAAACTAATTGATGATAGAAGTCCTTTTTGAAATGAAATTGAAGTTAATGTTGGTAACTCAAACTTAATGCTGTTAGCCTTAGGTTAATGCTGGTATACATTAATGTTGCTAAGCATAAGTTTCTACTGCTGGTATACATAAGCTACTAAGCCATAAAAGTTTCTACTGCTGGTATAAACATAATGCTGCTAAGCTTACATTGATCTAGTTGGAGTTACTATCAGCGGGTCACATACTACTGTTAGGCTATAACAAGTGTTGTTAGTTTAGTACTTTGCTATGGCATAATTTAGTGTTGCCAGTTCAAGTTAATGCTGCTGAGGGTGATTTTATAAATACTTTGATTCAGGGTTTCATTCAATTCTTTATTCGATTTCAATCGTTTAAACGCTCTCTAAACGTAAACCCTAACTCAATTTCATCTTTAATCATCAAAACACTAAATAATGTCAACCCTAACTTTTCTTGACACTCACAACATGGTCGCATTCTTGGATTGAAAGTGATGGGATTCATGAAATTATTGATTTTCTGAATGCTAACCAAATTCAGTATGCTTTAACTATCAATCCTACTATCTACACACCTTGCATTGAACAGTTCTGGGCAACAACAAAGATAAAGACGGTTAATGGAGAACATCAAATACAAGCCCTAGTTGATAAGAAGAAAGTGATTATCACAGAGTCAAGTATTAAAAGTGATCTTCACTTAGAAGATGCAGATGGTACTGATTGTTTGCCAACTGCTATAATTTTTAAAGAACTGGCAAGAATGAGGTATGAAAAACCTTCTCAAAATCTTACATTTTATAAAGCTTTCTTTTCTCTATAATGGAAGTTCTTAATTCATACCATTACATAATGCCTTAGTGCCAAGACCACTGCATGAAACGAATTCAGTAGTACTATGGCCTCTGCAATAATATGCTTAGCCACAAACTAAAAATTTAATCTGTCTAAGTATATTTTTGATGCTATGGTAAAGCACTTAGAGGGAGGGGTTAAATTTTTAATGTATCCATGATTTATATAAGTGTTTATTAATCAACAGCTTGGTGATATGTCACATCACAAGAAGATTTATGCACACAAAGAAAATCTTTTCCAACATAAAGAGAGAAGGAAAAGACTTTTCTAGAAGAGTAACACCCCTTTTTGCAACAATGATGGTTGAAGCTAATTAAGAAGAGGGTGTAGATCCATGCATTCCTACTGTTTCTTAATAGCCACCCATTACTATTCAACCATCTACATCTAAACCCCAGAAGAAATAGTCTAGAAGGAAGCAAAAAAAGACTACTGCAGTTCCTCATCCTAGTGATTCTACTACTGATGTACCAAATGAGGAGTCTGTGCCTACACATTCTAATGATCCACTACTTAGTGGTGAGGACAGATTAAAACTCACTGATTTGATGGATATGTGTACCAAATTGTCTAAGAGAGTCCTTGACCTGGAACATACTAAGACTGCTCAAGCTTAGGAGATCATAAATTTGAAGGTGAGAGTTAAAAAGTTAGAGAAGAAAGCAGGATTAAGAACTCATAAATTCAAGAGACTATACAAGGTTGGTGTCACAAGAAGAGTAGAATACTCAGATGATGAAAGTTTGGGTGCTCAGGAAGATGCATCCAATCAGGGGAGGAGTATTGAAGACATTGACAAGGATGCTGAAGTTTCTTTAGTTGATGAAACCCAGGGGAGGTCAGATGATGCAGAAATGTTTGATACAGATGCTCTTATTGGTAATGAAGTTTTTGCTGAAAATGATATGATTGAAAAAGATCAAGATGTGATTCCTAAAGAAGTTAGTATTGCTGCTCCCTCTACTACTGCTGTGTCACCACCTGTTATAACTGAAGTAGAGATTACCTTAGCTCAAACATTGGCTAAATTGAAGAGTGCAAAATCTAAGGTTGTGATACAAGAGCCAGTACAGAGTACAGCCACAACAGCACCTTCAACAATTCCCAAAGCTAAAGGCATTACATTTAGAGATGCTGGTGAAAGCACAACAAGAACACCAACATCAGTATCTTCTTCAAGCATCAAGGATAAAGGGAAAGCTAAGATGGATGAACCTGAAGTGCCATTGAAGAAAAAGGATCAAATTGCTCTTGATGAAGAAATGGCTAGAAATCTTGAAGCTCAAATACAAGCTGAACTCATTGAAGAAGAAAGGCTTGCAAGGAAAAAGGAAGAGGAAGCCAACATAGCTTTGATTGAATCATGGGATAACACACAAGCTATGATGGAGGCAGATTTTGAATTAGCTCAGAGGCTACAAGCAGAAGAACAGGGAGAGATAACCATTGAAGAAAGATCAAGACTGTTTGTAGAGCTCATGAACAAAAGAAAGAAACACTTTGCAAAGCTTAGAGCTGAAGAGAAAAGAAGAAAGCCACCAACTAAAGCTCAAAAGAGAAATCTAATGTCTACCTATCTCAAAAACATGGGTGGATACAAATATAATCAGTTGAAGAGCAAGAGCTATGATGAGATCCAGAAGTTGTTTGATAATGAAATGAAGAGGGTAAATACTTTTATTCCTATGGATTCAGAGGTGATGAAAAGCAAAGAAGGAACAGAAGAAAGTTCTAAAAGAACAGAGGATGAACTTGAATCTGATAAGTCAAAGAAGGCAGAAAGTAGTGAAAAGAAAGCTGAAGGCAGCAGAAAGAAATCAATTGGTAAGAAAAGAGCAGGGAAAGAGCAGAAACAAGAATCTTCCAAAAGACAAAGAATAGAGGATGATAAAGAGACAGATGAGCATGAAGAAGCTGAAGAAGATGATGAAGCTGAGATGAAAAAGCATATGGAGGTAGTTCAAGATGATGAGGAAATAGCAATTGATGCTATACCTCTAGCTACCAAACCTCCAATAATTATTGAATATAAGATTGTTAAAGAAGGACAAAAGGGATTCTATCACTTGATAAGAGCTGATGGAAGTTCAAATAGATATTCATCAATGATTAGGATGCTTTAGAACATTAGTAGAGAAGATTTAGAGACTCTTTGGAAGTTGGTGAAAACTAAACATGGGAATACATGACTAGAGGATGATTATGAAAAGGTGTTCTGTGGTGATCTGAAAGTAATGTTTGAACCTGACATAAATAGTGATATATGGAGGAGTCTACAGGGACACAAAGTGACTGTTTAGAAGCTGTTTGACTCTAGTGGAGTACACTTTGTAAGATTTAAAAATCTACACATCTTTATGTTAGTTGAGAAGAGATATCCCCTCACACCAATAACAATCATAAATATGCTCAACAAGAAACTTCAAGCTGATTATTGGAATGAGATGTGCTATCAATTACTCAAGCTCATGGTAAAGCAACAAAAGGGTCAAAGAAGTGTTTGAATGCATCTTCCTGATAGTGATGAAGACTTTTTATGAAGAAACTTGAAGATTCAGAAGATGAACATCAAGTTTAGGGGAGGATTGTTGGGACTTAAAGACTTCAAGATGATTCTTAGAGTTACTATTGCTTAGTTATATATTAGTACTGTCAAGCATAACTTAGTACTGTTGGTGATACTAATGAAAATTATGCTAAGTAGTTAGTGCTGCTAGTAGTAAAGTTAAGACTGCTAGTACACAGTTACTACTGTTAGTATATATTAGTACTGCTAGTACTAATGTTACTACTGCTTATGTTTATTAGTACTGTTGGTACTAAAGTTAATGCTGTTGGATTACAACTGCTAGAAGAGTTACTATTGTAAGAAGGATAAAGACGAGTAAAGAGATAAGGATTGTTTGGAGAAGAATAATACTTACGAAGATAAGTATTGAGTTATTTTTGTAAAAGATATGCATAATGTATTTGTTTAAGAGATTATGTTTTCTTTTAGAAAAGATCATGGTATCTTAGGAAAGTTTTTTAAGCCTTATAGGATTCCTTGGTGTATAAAAGCAGGTCCTAGGGTATAGAATTCAAGTATCAAAAACAAGTCATTGTCATAGCTTTAAGGTTGTAAACCCTAACACTGTCAAAGAGTGTTCGTATTAATATATTGAAGCTTATTTTTTTGGTTATATTTCTGTGTGTTAAACATTCATTACTATTATTCTTCTTAGTGGTATAAACTAGATTTCACATAGTTTATATCATACACTCAAAGTTTCATTCTTAGTACCTTTGGATTTATCTAAGGATAATAAACCTTACATCAAGCTAAGGAGTTAAAGATCTATTCATTGGGTTCAACAGGTTTGGAGAAGAATGAGAAACAGGAATAATGCCTACTAATACATGAGTTAACACTAGAACAATCACAACAAGGTGTTAGGAATGACGTCTTGGTAAGCATTGAAGGGGTTAAAGACTAAAAAAGAAATGTATGGATAAAGGGTGAAAAGAAAGAAGCCCTCCACACACTTAAGGCAGAAACCGGGTCAATACATATGCTATTAATTTTCACAAAGATGAGTTCTGGTATTGAAGACAAGACATCATGGACCCAGTGATGCACTACACAACCCTTCCCATCCATTCAAGTTTCTCTCAACAGATACTTGTCTAATTTTTCATGGAGATACATACGACTTCTATTGACTTTCTCACTCTGAGTTAGTTAATATTAAATAGGTGGCCGTCAGCTCTAGCCTTCGAGTACTAATTACCAAAATGTACTAATAGAGTCTAGAGCCAAAAGATCAACAAATAAATCTCATTAGGACACAATCCATAACAAACACTTGTTGAACACCATTAAGTTCACAAGTTGTTGACAAGAGTCCTACGCATTATCCTTGTGATACTGTGTAACACCCCCAAAAATCACAACGCAGCGGAATACCACTTGGGGTGCTACTTCATAATACACAGCGCTAGATACAAAAGAACGACCTCTAAATGTGTCGTTTGTAAAACAATCTCGTTGATTTTCTGAAATCAAAATAATAGTTGTCCCATAATTGCATCACAATGAAAAGCTTGAAAGCGACACAACGAGATTTGATCATTTGTAGAAATCCAATTATGAAATCTTGTCAATTTAGACTCCAATGCACATCAGATAATCCAAGCATCTAATTTACCTGAGAAAAACATGCTTAAAAACGTCAACATAAAGTTGGTGAGTTCATAGGTTAGTTTAGATATGAATAATAAACCAAAGGTTTCCAAAGTATATATGACCATTTAATTCCTTAAATGTCCTTTCAAAATATATGTATGATTTTTAAAATCAACAGTTGCAAAACATGCCAGACCATTTAAATCTCCAAATAGTCGCCAAAACGTATAACATAGGACCACAAGATTTTCCCCGTGATAAAGCAAACTGCAACTATCACCAACATATAAACTTCCCGTGATGAAACAACAAATGCAAACATCACGAAACCCTGATTACGTTTCCTAAGCTCATGACACTGAAGCTCGACAATCTTTCTTGCAATAATATATATTGCAATTTCTGCCCCGATTAGATGTCTAACCCGAAACATCCCCAAATTCGACATGCTATAACGTTCGTTCCCGGTGATAGCTAGTCACCCGAACGGGGAGGTCGTTTCCCAAATAGATCTATTTATAACATTCGCGCTCACATAATGTAATTCACAACTACATCTATGCAATTGACAGTTCATGATAAAGGGGCTCAACTTGGGTTATCGCTACTTAGGCAACACGTAATCATAATATAAAATTGATCCACTTGTGTCCATTTATAAAATGATGCATGTTTTCACCCCAAAAATATATATAACATTTATCCAAAACGAGAAAAAAGGGAGGCTATGAAACTCATAATATCCTTTAAAAACAATCACATTGTTATAAGATAACCCAGTAAGTAAAGAGTTTATAGACAAGCGTGTATTCCCCCTCGTGGGTTTATAAACATTCAAAAGATTGAAAAGCGAGGTTATGAACTCACCTTGATGATGAAGAACGATTGGCAGATAGGCATCTAATATGCTAAGTCCCACTAGCCTAGGATACTATATTTGGGTTTCCCGATGAATGATTACATCAACGCGTCACGTTGATAAAAGATTTATATTTAAAGTTATAATAGTTTGGTGGTTGGTTAAATAAATAAATTGAAAAGTGAACGCAATCTATGTAATATTTTCCTTATATATTACATATGAAAAACAAACCCTTATATATCTCATACCGTGAGTTATATAACAAATAAAAACAATCCGAAGATTAATGAAAAGTATATAATATTTTGCAAGTATTATATAATAAGTGGGTGTAAATAATTAACCCAATTGGTTTGACACCAATTCAATTAAACAACCGATGTTTGTAACAGTTTATAACCATTATAAAATATAAAATAATATTTTATAAATTATATTTCGTTTCCTCGACGAGTCGTGCCTAAAACAGTTCGTTTCATTGTAAAGGTATAGTTTTCGTTCATTGGTCGGGTTATTGTATAATACAAGTTAATGTATCTTTTAAAATATAATCTTGGTCCCCTTTATCGGTTTCTAAAATAATAGCAGTTTTAGTAAAACATTACTAAATCTAGAAATCTATATAAATTTCGCCATGACCTTTCCGTTTATAAAACGATCCCAAGTCGAACGACTTTGTTTTAAATCCACTTTCCCAATTTAATTTAATAGAAAACATTCTAACAATTCAAGCGTGTTTATTAATTATTGTTTAATAAACATTATTTCCATATTGTAACTTCGTTACGAATCATAGTATTTTATATTCGTCACTAGTCTAGTATAATGTATCCGAAAAATTTAGTCACATTTATTTAACCAATTAACCACCGGTTCGATTTTAATATTTATATCAAATCTTGGTATATTTTTATTAGTTAAGGTTATATATACTAAACGAACCCTTGTTGATCATTACTAACCAAACGTACCCTAACGGCTGTCACGGCAGCCAAACGCACCCTAATCTTGTAAACGCAAATCCAAACGCACCCTACGGCTGCCCACATCAGCCAAACGCCCCTTTTGGTGAAACTGCCCAAACCAAACACTCCCTTATAGTGTTCCCAGCCAACCAAACGCACCTCTTGTGCATTTCGGCTAAACCCAACGCCCTCTTTTTCTATTTTACAGCAGCCAAACGCAGCCTAAACATGTTTCTGTCCAACCAAACGCACCCATGTGCGAATTCTATTATCGCAACCGCACCCTTATCGATGTTAATAACCAAAACAAACACCTCTATTGTTGTCCCTTAAACCAAATGGACTCTAACCGGTGTTAATACTCAGAAACAAACACCCCGATGGCTGTGACAATACTAACCGCACCCTTATTGGGTGGCTGCCACAGAAACGAACACCCCTTGGTGTGTCAAACGCACCCTAAATCTATGACAACAATAAACCAACGCACCCTACCTGTTGAGAAAACACAACCAACTGCACCCTCGTTCGGGTTCACTTAAACCAAACGCACCCTGGTCGGTTGAGACCACAAACCCACGTACCCGGTGGTTTTGCTATAAAACCAAACGAAAACCAGACACAACCTGGTGGTGCTAAACCCACATCAAACACACCCCATCTTGGTGTTATAACAACCAAATGCACCCTATAGGCTGTTTAACAGCCACACGCACCCTCTTGGTGGCTCGGTGGTGGTGGGGCAGCGACGATGCTGTGGGAGTGACGATGATGATGTATGGTGGTGATGACGGCTGAGACAGCCGGAGGGGGAGGGGGAAGAAAAAGAGCGTGGAGGCGAGTGGGGTAATGGGTTGGGTAGATCGGAAGAAGAGGAAACTTTTTGGGTTCGGCCGGAAAATTCCGCCGGAAAAGTTTTTCGGCGGCGGCGACTGGTGGCCGGTGACGGCATGGTGGCCGGCGGTGGGTGGCCGGATATTGAGAGAGAGAGAGTGAGGAAGATGAGTGTGTGTGTTTATATATATAAAAAAATGAAATAAAAGTTATAAAATTTATATATATATTAAAACTTAAATTTAATGTGACAAGTTTTAATAGTTTGGGGTAAAATGTGTAAATATTACCCAAGGGACCAAAAGTGTAATTGTTGAGAACTTTTATAAAGTATTGGTTCGGGACTCGTTTGAGTGACTTAACGGATGTTTCAAAATACAAAACTTGCGCCATTGTTTTCTAAATTATTTTTCTGATAAAAATGAGTATTCACTCGACCAATTTTCGTAAACGTTTTATAAAATTTATTTAAAACGTTTATTATTTATTTTGTATATTTCCGCTAAACTTGTCCGTAAAATGATCATTTTACTCGAATATTTGCGTCTTCAACAAACGTCACTGAATAAAATGTTAAATAATTTATTAAATATTCTTATTTAATAAAACGTGATAATTAAATATAATTTAATTATTTTTATGCCGGTACTCGTTCTTGATCCTAAAATCTTGCGAGGGCATTTCAGTCATTTTCTGACTGTTTTCGGGTCTCGGTCAAAACTAAAAAGTTGTCAGGAATGTCGTTTTACATCAAATTGCTTTAGAGTCCGAATAATGAAAACGTGATTTAGCTGCTCGTTTTTGATAATTCCACCTAGGAATAACTTATATCTCCTTTAAAATTCCGAAAATTCTCGGATGTTACATACTGCCATAACATTTAAAGTGATACTATTTAGTATTCACAATGACGAATGAAAATCCTTCCAGAGTCAACATCAAATAGATCTGCGATAGGTGACTTGCGAGATTCTATATGAATCAAGCCTGTGTTAACTGGATATCAATTTTGGTCTAGTAAATGAATTGATGACTCAATCAAAAAGATAGTAACTGTGTGATTCACTTTTACCATGTTGTCTGCTTTGAGACGTTCTGGTAAAGAGAACAAGCAAGTACGGTGAATCTAATGCTTTTACATTAGAGGATCTAACACTTTGAGCTGGAAACCATGTCAAGGAGGTTCTTCTAAATTGAGCCTACCTGATCACAAGTACACATTCATACTATAAAATGGTCCTCACAAAACCGAGGTTAACGCAATCATTTAGACGAATGACAAATCCATATTCATCCATATCTGTTGTTTATCACTAAATTAAAAATGCAGGTACAAACGACGGTGTTATAGCCTTATTCCTGCAGAGTCACATTCATTAACACATGCTTATGCTCAAACTACAAAGACATACTATAAGCATAAGATTCAAGAATCAAGAAAGCCCAAGTTCAAAGACAAAGACTTTCGCAAAGTCTGCTATTTAATATCTTCCTTAAAGATATCAAGAATTTCAAGACACAAATGTCAAGGGAGATTGTTATCAAGCTTTCTAGATGATACAAAGTATGAGCATGTTGGTCAAGACATAAGATCGTAATATGGAAAAGACGTTAATGTCATATAAGGAAAAGATTTAAGATCTCGGAACTAAAGACAAAGTCAAAAGAAAAGCCTCAAGATCAAAGATCACAAATCATGGAGGAAAAAGCCTACAACAAAGACAAAGACCAAGTCCATGACTAAAGAAATCAATGTTAAAGCGATCTCAAGAAGCTAAAGGTAGAAGGATTCAAAGACCTTGCTTCGGGGGAGATTGTTAGCCTCAAAATATTGAGTCAAACATGGAAGCTCGATAGAATGATTCAAACACCTCACTTTGAGGGAGTTTGTTAGTCTCAAAATGTTTAGTCAAACATGGAAGCTTAGTCACTCATCAAGGAAGCTTCGGTCTTTATTTAAATATACGTTGTAGTAGGCTAGAAAGAAAACCGGACTCGATATATGTCACACCCCGTCAGTGGCGGAAACACGGGATGCGACGATACCGTTCATCGCACAAGATACAAGATCATACACTTTACAATTTACAAAGAAAATAAATTTGGATTTACATGAATTTTACAAGTTAAGACTTGACAATATAATAATAAATAAAAAAACATCTTGACCCAATCCCCTTGGGTTTACATCTTTGGTCTTCCAACATCATTCACATACCTTTAAGTGACACACCTGAAAATGTTACTCGAAAACGTCAGCAATAATGTTGGTGAGCTTGTAGGTTTGATCTTAAACCGAAAGTTGTGCCAATATCTCAAAATAGTAGACAATAGTGCAATATGACAGTGAATATAAGCAAATAACCCATGACTTAGCATCCCCGTTAATAATGTAACACGACCTAGCAGTCCCGCTAGTCAATCACCATGCCCTAGCATCCCTGCTAGTCATGAAAACATCATATACCAATGCTCTTGGAGTTGCAATTACAATATGTCACTTACGCACCTAATGAGCCTACCAGCTGGAGCACTATATTAGGGCAGGACCACACTAGACATGGCAAATCCTTGCCAATCATCCTTGCCATGCATCGCAATGCATGCAAGTAAAATCACAACCCTTGACATTCCAAACACAGTACATGCAAGTAAAATCACAACCATTGCATGCCAAACACAGTACATGCAATTAAGATCACATCACATATATTCACATAGCAATCATAAGCACATAATTGTCCCAAAAACAAAACCACGTTTCGCGCAATTCAGAAAAACAGTTCAAAACATATTTGAGTATTATTTTCCCCTAACGGAAAATGATAAAAAAATGGGATCTTGATTCCTTTTCGATTGATTCTTTTGAGAAAACTGTGATGTTTGTGCGTGATTTGGGTTTGTGTTGAAAATTACTTGGGTTCGTTGTAATAAATAAGGAAAATGGGATCAAACGAGGATAAAACTAATCAAGATATCATTCAAGATCTAAAACAACAACGTGACCAATTGGACTTAGCTGTTATTTACTATAAAAGACAAAAAGAGGAATATCAAAAGACATAAACAATTTTCAATCAAACACAGCGTGACAAAGAGGAAAAATATCTTAATGATATTCTTCAGTTACAAGCTAAGAACAAAGATCTTGAAAACGTTGTTTGTAAAATGGGTAAATCAACTGAAACACTTCGGTTGCTTACAAATGAACAAAAAGCTTTCTGGGACAACTTATGGAAGTCGGGTTTAGGATATAACGGTCATTATGTTCTTTCACAAGCTTATGCCAAAATTCCTAATTTGTATCGTGCTTATGAACTTTGTAATAAGAATGAACAACTACATGTGTTTGATTCTGAGGAAACTCTTGAAGATGCTGAAAAGAAACAATTAAAAATGAACAAGTTTCAAAAATATGAAAAAGTTCAGGAGTTAAAGATAAAACCAATCAATTATAGAAAATTGAACAAACTTTATGATGATTTTGTTCCTCAGAATGAACTTTCTGCTGAACAAACATATTTTCCAACATCTTTTATATCTTCAAAAAAAGTTTCTTCTAAGACAAAACCAAGCATGGCATCAATGCCTAGTGTAAATCCAATGCTTGTGGATTTGAATGAAATGGAAAATGTTTTCAAAAAATTGTTTGAGTTACTAGAAAAGAATTGTAAACGAGAAAGCATTTGCTATACGTCTAAAGAAGAACTTTGATTAATCGATTTTTGTGTAGAAGCGAAATTTACTCTTCGAGAATGGCATGTCTATTTTGAAGTCTTTCAGAATCGATTTAAAAGAGATGTAAAAGAAATGAAAAATGTTTTTGTTTCAGTGGAAAATGATCTTGATGAAACTTTCAAACAAAATGAACTTTTAAAAGATCAACTATTAGAAGCATCCTTAGCTGAAGATATCAAGAATCTTGTCATAACCTCTTGTGTGGAAATAAGGAATAAGGATTTACATGATGAAACCGAAAGAATTTCAAAAGAGTCAAAAGATGTTTCAAATGAGAGTAAAACAGATGATACGGTTTGTAATGATGCATTTGAAGTCACACAGGAATTGTCAAAAAGAATTGTTGAATTGGAAAAAGATTTGTCAAAATATGAGGCAAAGAGTATTGCTTTTGAAATCGCACTTCAGCACAAGTCTCGAGAAAATAATTCTTTGAAAACATTGCAAAAAGAAAATGAGAATTTTATGGCATCATTACAAATCAAGAATGCTCATTTGAAACAGACTTATAAAGATTTGTTTGGTTCGGTTCAAAGGTCAAGAATTGAGACTAATCATTGTGATGAAGTCAAAGTTAAGGTCAATTTTGATGAAATTGAAACTAAAAACATTGAGTTAGAATATCAAGTGGCGTCATTAATTAAGGAGAATGAACAGTTGAAGTTGACTTACCAAAGCTTGTTTGATTCAATCAAAAAGTTACGGGTTCAAACAAAAACTTCAAATGTAACACAAAACGAGGCAAAAAATCTGAAGTCCCAATTGTTTGAATTTGCTGAAACTAAGTTCAATAACATTTTCGGAAAGATTGAATTTTTTAAAAAGAAGCAATTGGATATTTCTGAACTTAACAAGGAATCGGGGGAAAAACAGAATCTTTTTGAAAACGAAACAATTGTTTTTCAAATAAAGATTGATGAGCTGGAAAAGTCTTTAGCAAAACAAATAAAAGAAAATTCTGATTTGTTGATAAAAATCGATAATCTTGAGAATGTTTTCGCTGATGAAGAAAAAAGGGAAACAATGGGAAAATTGAATGCTTTTGATAATGAAAATTGTGATTTTGAATCAAAGGTTATTCATCTTAAAAAAATCATTTCTCAAAAGTCAAAAGATTTTGATGATATCAATCTTGAATTGTCAAACAGAACAGCCAAATTTGAGGCATATTTTGAAAAACTTGAAAAAACGAAAGTTGTTCTTGAATGAAAATTGGCTCGTAAGGTTGATGATTCTAAAGCTGAAAAAGATCGATTTTTTAAAGAAATTAATCATTTAAGGACTCAACTTGAAAATCTGAAAGGGAAGTGTATGGAAACAAAGCTTGATAATTCTTCAATTTTGGGAAAACCATCGTTACTTAACAATGAAAGAGATCAGCTTTTGAAACAAATTTCATCTTTACAATCAAAATTGGCATCACAAGATATTCGTTCTTGTCAAAAAGAATATCATGAGTTGAGAACTTCGTATAATGCTTTAAAAGTGAAGTTTGATTCTCTTAATCGGAAAAAATGGAACATCAATGTTTCAAAATCTTCAAAACCTAAAGAAAGTGTTTCGAAAAAGGTTCACACGGGTGAATCCTCAAAAACATCTTTAAGAAGGATTTCTCAGTTTACAACCTATTCTTTACAAAAAGATAGGAAGTTTTATAAGAAATCTCAAAGTTTTGAAACATTTTTTCCTCAAAAGGGTTTTAAGACAAGAGCTTCAAATGTAAAGAATCAATCTTTTGAAATATCAAACTCTTGTTTTACATCGGTAAAACAAGTGTGGAGGCCAATTAAGGAATCTCAAACTTTTGAAGCATCTACTTCTTAAAAGAGTTTTAAGACAAGTACTTTAAAAGGAAAGAATCAAGTTTTTGTTACTCCACATTCTCTTTTTACACCGGTAAAATAAGCGTGGAGACCAAAGCAAAGTCATTCGAAATCTTTTAAATATTCCAAAACAGAAATGCTTTTGATGCAAAACAAGAATGACTCGGTTTTGAAAAACAAAAACAGTGGAAGATTTTCAAATGGTTCAAAAATGAATTTGCAGAATAATACACCAATTGTTAATAACAAATGGAAATCTTCTTCGTCAACAAGATTTAAAAATCCTCAAGAAACACCGAGTTTCAATAATCAATGGAAAATCAAAAGGAATTTTAAATCTCCGTTGATTCCACGAGAGTTGTTTTCAAATGAAACACCGGTTTCAAGCCCTCGTTGGAACTCAACATCTTTACATCGAATTGACACAACTTTAAAATGGTTTTCAAAACTTGGCAAACCCGTTAGCACCGTGCTTAAATGGGTTCCAAAGGTTGTTGTCTAAATTCGATGTCAATGGTTTGTAATCAAATGTCAGATTACAACCCGGTCTTCAAATAAAAGGAAAGTGTACGCTTAAGTGCGCTTTACCTTTAAAAGAAGAGAAATCTTCTTGTTTTGAGCAAAATTTATTCAAATTTTTCAAAAAGATTTTCAAAATCTTTCAAAAGTTTGCTCATCAAAATGGCTTGTTATTAAATTTCAGATAACAACCCGGTTTTCAAATAAAAGAAAAGTGTACGTTTCAGTGCGCTTTATCTTCAAAAGAAGAGAAATCTTCTTTGTCCCGAGCAATTTTTTATCAACATCTTTTCAAAAAGTGTGCTCGGGACATACGACTTCTAAGTAAATGTCAGCTTAGGACTCGTTCTTCAAATAAAGGAAAGTGTACATTTTTGTACATTTATCCTCACAACGGGAAGCTTACAACTTCTCGGACTTGAGCTATTTCATTTAAGATATTCCAAATCTTGAGCTCAAGTAAAATGGTATACAAAAGTTTGAACACAAATTTTCAAGAGTTATTCAAAAAGATTTTTCAAAATCTTTCAAATTGTGTGTTCAACACTCCCTTTCTCATTCAATCATTTGATTTATATCTATTTTTGAGGGGGAGTATAAAGGAAAATGTTTTGAACAAATGAATAATAATCGATTTAAAAGTAGTTGTTGTCAAGTGTGTTTATATTGATAAGCGTGCAAATGGTAAAGATTGTGTCCGGTTATGACCGTTTCCTGAAATTAACAGGATGAGAAGTGAGCAATCTACTGACCATACGTTTTTTATCTCGACATACTTTGACGCAACTAGGTTTTCAAATTTTTTTAGAACATTCAGAAAGGTTCCAAATCATAATCATGCTATATTAGTTTTCTCCCATGTGTTTTCAAAATATCATATAGCTATTTTAATCCATTGATATAAAAAATATCACACGTTATGCTATTTTTGAGGGGGAGAAAATTGGATTAAAATGTGATCAAGAAAGATAAATGCTTAAGTGTATAGAATAACAAAGTGATCTAAAAGACTCAAAGTGGAATCAACTCTTTCCTCCATGTGCAAAATAATTTTGAATAAAATAATTTTGAATATCGATGCACATGTGTTGGGGGAGAATTTCTCAAAAAAGAAACTTTCAAAGTGTCAAATGTTTTGATTTATATCAAACAATTTGATTGATTTTTAAATGGTTTTATGGTTTTGATCTTAAATACCCATCAACCTACTACCTCACGATGATCAAGAAGAAATAAGGTGGTAATGTTAGGTATTATCCCATGATCCAACCAGAACCGGAGGGATCTACCTAGGGACATTTCATAGATAGAATATAAGTCCCTAGGTATGATGGAGTTGAATGTGAATGGGAATAATGTCAACTAAGGCATGAGCTATCATCGAAACAATCACAACATGATGATAGTAATGACATTTTGGTGGACATTGAAGGGGTTGAAGAATGAAAAAGAAATGATGTGCAAAGGGTAAAAAGAAAGAAGCCTTCCACAAACATTAGGCAGAAACCGGGTCAATACATAATCTATTGAATATCACAAAGATGATATTTGGTATTAAAGAAAGACGTCATGGACCCAGTGATGCAATCCACAACCCTTCCCAGCCACTCAAGATTCTATCAAAGGAATTCTTGTTTCATTGTCACAAAGATTAAACGCATAATCTATTGACATCTCACTCCGAGATTGTTGATATTGAAAAGGTGGCAGTCTGCTCTAGCCTCCGATCATAAAAACCAAAACGTACTTATTGAGTCTAAAGTCAAATGAGATCAAAACATAAATCTCACATAGGACACAAAAGAACATTAAACATCAATGATACAAAAAGTACAAGAGTCGCTTATATGTCTATGTAACATTGCATGTCTAAGTGACATTCCCAGAATATTCAAGAGTGATACTTAAATTAAGTATTTAACAATGATTGAATGGAAATCCTACCAGTGCTAACATCAAGCCAACACTGAACGTAGGTCACTAACTTGAAAATGATTATTTAATGATTCAATTAGTGTTAACTAGCAATCAAAGTGATCTAGTAGTTATCGTGTTTTTCTATAATTTGTTTTCGAAAAACACAAACAATATTTCCGTGATTCATTCAAGTAAAGTGTTGGATTACCAAGGTTACTTATGATGTCACAATATTGATAAGGGGAGATTGTTGGAATTGAAGTTAGTAGTTGACTCTTATGCCTAGACCACACTCCACACATGACTTCACTATAGAATATTCAGGCATAACAAGATTATGATTATGTTTGATGGTCATCAAATATAATCAGGGGGAAGAGAATTATCCTAGCTGAATATTTTGATAGAGTGCAACAATTAGGGGGAAGACATGTGTACATCCGGGACTTAATTGACTTTAGTGAATACATAATCTGGGGGGAAGACATGTGTACATCCGGGACTTAATTGACTTTGGTGAATATATAATCTGGGACTTAATTGATTTGGAGGTTATAGTTTCCGAGACTTAATTGATCTAGAGGTTATAGTTTATATCTTCTATGAGTTGTTTGTGTGAAGTATGTGCATGCGAATGGTTGTTCGTTTGCGGGGAAGCAGTTGAACTGATTGTAGTCATGTGGTATGAACTGGGGGGGAAGTCAACTCAAGAAGATACATTTATGTACAACAACATAAACAACATCCCTACCTTTCAGAAGCATGAACACCGTCATATTCATACCTTCATACCTTATACTCAAAGTTTAAAGATACACTTCCACAACTCTAATAAATCAAAGAACTTCCTCAAATCATCAAGTTGTTGTTCAAGACAAAAGTTCTACATGAGGAAGATTGTAAGTTGTCAATAAAGTATGAGTATGTTGGTCAGAAGCTTCAAAAGATAAATCAAGATGGATTCACGATAAAGAATGATGATATGAAAAGATCTCAAAGGCAAAGACGAAAGAAAATGAAAAGATAAAGATAAAGATCACAAGAGCATGATTGGAATAAGACCACTATTACACAACAAGATTCAAGACAAACGAGCATTAAAGTTCAAAGATCAAGGTCACAAGAGAGATCTCAATGATCGTCCCTTGGGGGAAGATTGTTAGGAATGATAAAAGTGACGATCTTATTGAGATAAAAGTCTTGCAATAAATAGAGAAATAATATTGTGTAATAGGTTAGGTGATAGGCTCGTGACTTAAATAAAGCTAAGAAACAAGAGCACCTTGCTCATCCTTGTATTTGGGTATAAATACCCCACCACTACCTCTTTTGTGAGGGGTGTCTCCTAAGGGTCTTCTAATCTCATTTTAATCTTTTCTTTAATCCTCATCCTCTCTCTTTCTCTCTCTACTTTCTATCTTTCTCTCTCTAGAATAAACATACACATAATACCTAAACACATACTCTATTGCTTATTGATCCTAAATTCAAGACCTAACAGAATTTAGTATTGCTAGGACTCCACAGTAAAATGGAGTAGCAGAAAGGAAAAATAGAACACTAATAGAGGCTGCTAGGACTATGCTAGCTGATTCAAAATTGCCATCAACTTTTTGGGCTAAAGCAGTTAATACTGCTTGTTATGTCTAAAATAGGGTGTTAGTTATCAAGCCTCATAACAAGACCCCTTATGAACTTTTTCTAGGTAGAAAACCTACCTTAAATTTCATGAAACCATTTGGGTGTCCTGTTACAATCCTTAATACCATAGATCACCAAGATAAATTTGATGGAAAGGCTAATAAAGGATTCTTTATAGGATACTCTACCAATAGTAAAGCATTCATAGTATTCAATAGTAGAACTAGGATAGTAGAAGAGAACCTGCATGTTCAATTTAGTGAGAATACACCTAATATTGCAGGAAGTAGACCAAATTGGCTTTTTGATATAGATGCACTAACAAAATCTATGAACTATAAGCCAGTTGTTGCAGGGAATCAATCTAATGGTAGTACAGGTACAAAAGCATGTGATGATGCAGGTAAAGCTAGAATAGAGACAATACCTGGTAAAGATTACATATTGCTACCATTATGGACTTAATATCCACCATTCTCTTCCAGTTTAAAGGATTCTCCTGATGCTGGATTCAAACCATCAGTGGAGGAGGAAAAGAAGAATGCTGAAGATCCAGGGATTGAAAGTAGAAATACAACTAAATGGAAAGATAGTGAGGTTCCAAGTACAGAGGATCCAATAATTAATCAAAATAAGGTTGATAATATTAACAACACTAATAATACTAATACTGCTAGTGATGGAAATAGCACTAACAATGTTAATGTTGTTAGTTCATATGTTAATGTTGCTGGCTCAGAAGTTAATGTTATTGATCCAAAATCAAGCATTGAACTTCCAAATGATCCAAATATACCTGAATTAGAAGATATTGTTTATTCAGATAATGATGAAGATGTTGGTGCAGGGGCTGACATGAACAATTTAGATGCATTTATGCCTGTCAGTCCTATTCCAACTACAAGAATACACAAAGATCATCCAGTTGACCAAATCATTGGAGACTTGAATTCAGCACCTTAAGCAAGAAGAATGACAAAGAATTTGAAAGAGCATGGTTTGTTTAGTTTAGTTCAGCAAAGAACAAACCATAAAGACATTCAAAATTGCTTGTTTGCATGTTTCTTTTCACAAGAAGAGTCCAAGAAGGTAATCTAATCATTAAAAGATCTAAGCTGGATAGAAGCTATGCAAGAGGAGCTTATGCAGTTCAAGTTACAACAGGTTTGGACCTTGGTGGATTTACCTAATGGCAAAAGGGCCATTGGTACTAAATGGGTGTACAGAAATAAGAAAGATGAAAGAGGCATTGTGATTAAGAATAAAGCAAGATTGGTTGCACAAGGATACACACAAGAGGAAGGAATTGATTATGATGAGGTTTTTCCTCCTGTTGCTAGAATTGAAGCAATTAGGCTATTCTTATCCTATGCCTCATTTAAAGACTTTGTGATGTATCAAATGGATGTTAAGAGTGTTTTTTTATATGGAAAGATTGAAAAAGAAGTCTATGTTTGTCAACCACCAGGATTTGAAGATCCAGACTTCCCTGACAGAGTTTACAAGGTAGAAAAGGCTCTTTATGGTTTGCATCAAGCTCCCAGAGCTTGGTATGAAACCTTGTAACTTATTTGTTGGAAATAGGTTTCAGAGAGGAAAGATAGACAAGTATTTATTTATTAGAAGAGACAAAGGTGATATTATGTTAGTTTAAGTATAAGTAGATGATATCATTTTTGGCTCTACAAAGAAGTCATTATGCACCGATTTTGAGAAAATAATGCATAAGAAGTTTCAAATGAGTTCTATGGGTAAACTCACATTCTTCCTAGGACTGCAAGAGAAGTACTAGGACTGCAAGAGAAGTAAAAGGAAGATGGTATTTTTATAAGCCTAGACAAGTATGTGACTGAGATTTTGAAGAAATTTGGCTTTAGTGATGTCAAGACAGCAAGCACACCTATGGAAACCCATAAGCCTTTGCTCAAAGATGCAGATGGTGAAGATGTAGATGAACACTTGTATAGATCCATGATTGGATCATTGATGTGTCTATTTCTTCAAGGCTAGATATTACGTTTGCAGTATGTGCTTGTGGAAGATTCCAAGTCAATCCTAAAAATTCACATCTTCGTGTTATGAAAAGGATCTTTAGATACTTAAAAGGTCAATCTAAATTGGGCCTTTGGTATCCCAAGGATTCACCTTTTGATTTGGTGGCATATACTGACAGTGACTATGCAGGAGTAAGCTTAGATAGGAAGTCCACAACAGGAGGTTGTCAATTCCTAGGGTGTAGATTGAATTCATGGCAATGCAAGAAGCAGACTATGGTTGCTAATTCCACGACTGAAGCTGAGTATATAGTTGCTTCCAATTGCTATGGACAGGTGCTTTGGATTCAAAATCAATTGATGGATTATGGATATAACTTTATGTAGACTAAGATTCATATTGATAATAAGAGTACTATTTGCATAGTGAAGAACCCTGTTTTCCACTCAAAGACAAAACACATTGAGATTAGACATCACATTATAAGAGATTCCAATGAGAAGAAGCTTATTCAGATGATCAAGATTCACACAGATCAGAATGTTGCAGATTTGCTCACAAAAGCATTTGATGTTAGCAGATTTGAATATCTGATTACAAGTATTGGAATGCTTAACCTTTGAAGTTTTGATTAAGGGGAGGCTAATTGTGTTTGTATGCAGCGGATTATATACAAATGATGATTGAAAAGGAATGCAAAAGCTGCCAAGGATGGAAATTTGAGTTAGTACTGGTAACTTCAAGTTTCTACTGTTAAGTATAATTAGTGCTGCTAGGTATACTTAATACTGCTTAGTTATTACTATTAGTTATACTTAATACTGTTAAGTATAATTAATACTGTGAGAATTAAGGGAAATCAAAAACAGACAAAGAGAATTGTGAGTAAAAAGAAATGAGAGAAATCAAAAAACAGACAGAGAGAATTGTGAGTAAAAAGAAATGAGAGAAATCAAAAACAAAAAGAGACATATTTTCCCATTGCATTGTGCAAATTCCCGACCATAACAGAGATAGAAAATTTCACTTTGACACAGGAAATACAAGATTTTACACAAAAGCAACTAGCAGCTTGATTAAAGTAGGCTTAATCTACAGGGTAGGCTTAAGGTGTAATGAAAATAAACATATGGTGTGAAAAAGACAGGAATGGCTCAATAGGTTTTTCTAGGAGAT
>BQNB010095660.1:5000-25814 GCA_026074375.1 Tanacetum coccineum
ATAGTTTCCCCTTGAGGTTGTAGCAATTCCTCTGTTTTTAGTGCCAGTAAAACTCTGAGTTTGTCTTCCTTGAACTTGTTGAACTATAACTCTTCCATCTTGAATGGTTGCCTAATTTCTAGGATTAGAAGATGTTCTGAGTTGATTGTTTGACGGTGGAAACCTTGATGCCACAGCATATAGGAATGCCATTTCTTTGTTGATGCAGTCAATCAGATCCTCTCCTTGCTGAAATGTAGGAACAGCGAGACGAGAGTCCAATTGAGAAAATTCAGCTTGAGATTGTTGTGTCACTAGCGAAGATATGAATGGTTGTGGAGAACCTGATTGTTTTTGTGAATTGACGGGAGTGTGATGGTGTTGATGATGAATAGGTGTTGCATAAACTGGTGTGAATTGTTGAGGGGGTGGATACATTGAAGAACCTGAATGTTATGGAGACTGAGAAGGATTGTATAGAGTTTGAGAGTTGGCTACTAATGCAAGAGAATCTGGATATCTTTCACGCATGATACGTACTTCATTAGCATGTCGTTCATGTTGACTGAGGTATGCATACAATTGATCATAGTTGGTGGTATACAAACTCTTTGCTAACTTCACATCAGTGACAAACTTGCTCCAATCCGATGGAAGAGCATTTGAAAACTTGGTATTGCCTTGAACTTGTTGCATTGTCATCCCAATAGTATGCATTTCATTGATTAGCTGAGAGAATCTCCAGTAATACTCATACAATGTTTCACCCTGAACATAAGCAAACTTATCAAACAAGTTGTACAATCTGCATTCACGTCCTTGGTATGATAAATCAGTGTCTTTCATTAGTAGCTTGACTCTATACCAAATATCCTTAGCTTCCTTTAGATGGTTGATAAGTGCATACACATCGAGTGGAAGACAGTGAAGAATGATGTTTGTTGCTTGAACATCACAGTCATCTTGAAGTTGTTGTGCTTCAGTGAGTTCAAAGTATTTCTTAGGTCGAGTTTGTCCATCTTCTTTAATAGTTGGATAGACCAATGGACCATTGTCGATTGAATCAAGCATCATCCTACCATGTTTCTTCCCTTTGATGAATAGACGTATACGACTTGTCCATGAATCGTATATTGATTTCTCAAGCATTAGAGGACGGTTCTCAGCTCCAACAACAATTATGTGTTCTGCTAAAGTAGTCATCTTGCTTTAATTTACAAGTGAGATGATTAAAGATTGATCGAACAGTGATAAAGGAGGATTGTGTTAAGAGATGTTGTTGTCGGTGATTAAGATTGATATACCACGTGATTTTACAAATCTTCACTAAAACTAAGAAATCCAAGTATTTTACGGGATTTTACAAAGTAAGACAAATCGTAGAAAATAAGATCTTTTTGTGATTAATGTAATGTTTCTCAAGGAATATGTCAGTGTAATGTTTCTCAAGGAATATGTCACTGTAATGTTTCTCAAAGAATATGTCACTATAATGTTTCTCAAGGAATATGACAATGTAATGTTTCGCTTGGTTGTAAAAATTGGACAGAGTTTCGTTTTACACAATTACGTATTTCGCTTAAACTAGCAACCTGTCATAAATCGCTTGTTAACATAAATCGCTTGCATGCATGTTTTGCTTGAAAACATATTTCGCTTGACCTAATAAAATTAAGCAGAGTTTCGTTTCCTAGAAATGACATAAATCACTTGAACTCAACCTGTCATATTTCGCATGCAAACATGTTTCGCCTGAGAACATAAATCGCAAGATTCATAACATATTTTGCAAGCTTCAAAAATCACCAAAACTCACCCTTTTTGATGTTTTATCTTGATTTTTCTTGCACAACTAGTTATCTTAGGCCTAGATCTTGCTTAAAACATAAACTTTTACAATTTTAAACACAAAAATCCGGGTTAGATTTTTTGTGAAGAACGAGACCAAAAAAGACAAAAAATAAGATCTAAACAAGATATAAACGCATTCAAACTCACGATATCACCCCATGGCGATAGATACCAATTGTAGATGAATCAAATCACTAAACAACTAAGATAAAGAAAGTCTAGAGAGAAAGGAGGGTTGTAACACTTTAGAGAGAGAAAGAAGGAAAATGTATTATGAGAGAAATGAAACAACCAACCCTCTCCAAGGTGTGGAGAATGGTATTTATACCAATACATGGCCAGTTAACATAAGGGTTGTCTTATGTTGACTCGGTTAGCTTGGTAAGTTTCCAAATATTACGCTACGAGCTATTCTACAATATTTTAGTAGTGACGAGTCTTTTCTCGATTTCTAACATAGAGATTAGACTTGGAAAATTATAGCGTTTGCTCAAGGATAGCTCTTTCGTAGCTAAATTTCTCTATGCCTCGGGAAGTACCGTTTTCCCTTAATTTTCCCTATTTTCTATATTTGTCATTTTTCACATTGAGGGCAATGTTCAACTTAAATGTGGAGGGGAAGCCAAATAGGAAAAATTAAAAATTAACCATATCCCTCCATGTTTTCCCTGTAATCCAGCCAAAATTTTTAACTGATATTTAGCCAAAATTTTCAACTGATATTTCATAAAAGTAAAAATATATGCTTTTCTTCCAAAAAAATTAAAAATGTATACTCTTAGTAAGGCGAATCCAACCGGATTAACATTATAACTAGCACAAAACCAGTCCACTAAATTGTGAGATTTAAGCCTTAAAAGAATTCAGGTATCCACCTTTGATACCTAAGATAATTTTTACCTATAGCTTGTTCGATCGTTACGGCTGTGTATTTGTAATTTGTCGCCTTTTCTTGAGCATTGGTATCGGTTGAAAATTATATGAGTGAGCCGGTAATTTAGTAGCTTCAAAAATTGTGCTTGATCATCATTTACCAGACCGCAGTGAGGTTAATTTATAGACAAATTTGTATAATAAGAGGTGAAATAAATCCCATGTACACTTCTAGTGCTATCCCGTTGAAGTATCCAAATTTAAAGAAAAATGCTCAATGAACAAAGTTATGTGCCTACCTTAGTAAGCATTTGGTATAAAAAAAATTCAAAGTATAAGGCTTAAGTTTGGCACATGGAATCGATACATGTTACTCACCATCATCATTATCACGTTTTGCCTCTTTGAGTTTTTTGTCTAGGTGCTCACGCCGCAACGGGCATGTTTATGTGTCTTGTACAAGCCTATGGTAGCTATCTAGATTATGTTTGTGCAATTGAGTGACTTCACAATATAAACCCTATCTGAGTGACTTGAGTGAATATAAATTAATCACATTTCCTATGTGAGGTGCTCTGTTATATGTCTATGCCTAAAAAGTTATTAAATCTATAAACACTTGTTAAATCTAGATTTTCTCCACGTTACGATAAATGATCTTGTTTTCTCGCTTTGATTGCTTGAGGGCAAGCAATAGCTAAGTGTGGAGGGATTTGATAACGCCTAAATTATACATGTTTTAGACGGCATTATTTGTATATATTTTATTATTTCTCGTGAACTTTTGATACTTAATAGCATGAAATATGTGCAGGTTGACTTGAAGACATCCTGAGCTTAAAACGATCAAAGTACAAGTGTTTTTACTCATTGTAAGGCAAGTTAGAAGAAAAGAAGGGGCTAAAGCTAAAAATGCTAAGAGGTACGCCGCACATTTATTTATGTGTGCCGCACTTCCTATCAAGTTTGAGAATTAAATGGAATTAAATGAAGATTGCATTAACTCACCAAGTACGCTGGTTTTATACGAAAGTACGCCGCACTTCCTTGCAACATTAAATATTCTTGCACCAACATAGGCAAAGTACGTCGCACATTTTAGAATGTGCACTACACTTTCACCCCTTTTCAGCCTATAAATAAAGACGGATTTTCAAGCCATTTTGCATATCTCTCACACATTCATCCTCTCATCTAAAGTTTTTCACACACAAATCTCTCTCAAACATCTTGAGTTTAAGATCGAAGAACGAAGAACACCATCATAGTATTTAGTTAATAAAGGTTGTAGTAAGATTTGATACTTGTAACGGGTAAAGTTTGATCCATATTCTTACCCGGACATAGTATGTTTCTTGTTTATCTTAATTACTTTGTTATGAACTTCGTAGCCATATGAGGGTAAATCTCTCATGACTACTCGATGATGTTAAAATAATGATTAAGCGTTTGGTATAATTGCGATCTTTTTTAATCTTAAGCTTATGTTGAAATCCTATTATGTCTAATCTTATCAACTTTGATTATCAACTTTGATTGTATACTCATAACGGTATAGGTCGAAAGACCCGTTGTGAACTATATTGTTTTAAAGATTTGTCTACGGTCTTTATTAAAAGGATAAATCCGCTTACGTTATTTGATAAACAAAATAGATTTGATATAATAGTAACTAGATTATTTGAGTGACACATTTGATCGAGTTAACTAGATATAAGTCTTAAGTTAAACAAGTTAATTTGTGAAAACGTTTTTTGACGAGAAGCCTTTTTTATAAGTTAAAGTCCTAAATTTGAGATCGCAATTATCACCATTGCTTAGGAATTATATGAAGCTATCTGAGTAGTCATCTTTCTCGTTATTGAATCCAGCATCATTTATCTTAAAATCGTTAAAGTTTATTTTAACAACGATTATTAGAACTCAAATCAAATCCTTGTGGATGACCTGGTCTTACCTAAAATGTTATACTACATACGTGGGTTATACTTTTATCCGTGTGTTTCTATTTAATAAATAGGTAATTTCAGTCTTATAAATGCTTTTGCAACACATCAGCCACCAAGCAAGTTTCTTGGCCACAAAGTGTCATAAAAATGCCAAGGAATGAGTTCTAGATCCTTCTTGATCGTTCCTAAGTGAGTTGGCATTAAAAGAAGCAATAAAAGTTTACTTGGAGAGGTCAGCGAAAAGGAGTCGGACGGCTCGTTTTCCACGCCGGGCGGCTCGTCCTCCAGTCGGGCGGCTAACCACATGACTCAAAAAATATTTTTCTTGATTTTGCGTTTATGCTTCCCATTTGAGTTGTGCTTGGTCATGGGCCATTATACTTCAATATAATTTCATTTTAGCTCTATCTTGGGCCTTGGAAGCTTGTATGGTCGACACTTTTGCTCTTGAAAAGCTTCCCGAATTTGGTCTTTATGAGAGTTTCTTCGTACATGCATAAATCTTTGTTTTTTACTTCTTTTCTTGGTCTTGGCTAGCTACAAACATATAAATCCAACTTTGTGCAATGTTAGTAGCAAAAGCACGTTAAATTAACCAAATAACATGTACAAAAACCATGATAACGCTCCTAAAAACATACTTAATTTAAGCGTTATCACTCATCTAAACCTAAGCTCAAAGAACCTAAGCTCAGCCAAACCTATGCCAACCGAACCTGGTTTCAAACGAACCTAAGTCGAACCGAATCTGGACCTTTTGATCGAACCTTAATTAGGGTTTTTAGGGCTTGTATTGTGCATTTAATGCAAAGTGAAATTATTTATTGGGTTAAAGGTTGCCATTAATACTTAATTAGAGTTTATTATTTAAACTGTCAAACTTTTTAATAACTATGGCTTCACACTTCTCTTTGGTAAACCTAAACTGAAAAAGTTTTGATATTTACTACCCGATTCACTCAAAAGACACAATCTTTAATCACTAAATCACTAAAACAACAATAACAAACCACATAACACTTCCTTTTCATCAAAATGATCCATTATATCATTTCATACAAAAACAAATCATCAATTTATCAATGGCTACAATGGTTGAGAATGTTATTACCGCGGGTGCTGAAAACCGACCACCTATGCTCGAGAAAGGCATGTATGATGGTTAGAAGAGTCGTATATTACTTTACATTCAAAGGAAGGAGAATGGTGAAATATTACTTGATTCAATCAAAGAAGCCCTTTTCAACTCAAAGAGGAGATTACTATTCCAGCAACTGAGGTAATCCAGAGATTAAATGTCCACAAAGATTAGAAGATCTTACTCCTGAAGAAAAGTTGAGGAAAAGTTATGACATCAAAGCTACAAACATCATTCTTCTCGGGTTACCAGTTGATATATACACTCTTGTCAATCATCACCAGACAGCCAAAGCAATATGGGATCAGGTCAAGGAATTGATGGAAGGCACTAAGCTAACAAAACAAGAATGAGAGTCAAAGTTGTGTGATGATTTTGATAGATTCACGTCTGAGAAAGGGGAATCAATTCACTCGTATTATTTGTGATATGCTAAGTTGATCAATGATATGAATATCATCAACATGACAATGACACCCATTCAAATAAATACGAACTTTGTAAATCATCTTCAGCCAGAATGGAGTAGGTTTGTTAAAGTAGTTAAGCAAGTAAAAGATTTTCAAAAGGTCAACTTTGATCAGTTGTACGCATTCCTCAAGCAAAATAAGAATGATGTCAATGAAGTTCGAGCAATGCGACAAAGATATCAAGATCCACTTGCCTTACTTGCTCACACTTATAATCCACCTTTATCTTACAGCAATCAGAGATCACAGTACAATCTAAAACCATCTAAATATCCTCCATATCAACCACTTTAATCATATCAACCAATTAATCCATCAACTCAACAACAAATCATTCCATCACCTCCACAACAAAGCTATGAACCACCAGTTGTTCCACAATAACCACCTGCACTGTCAACACAACTTAATTCAGGATTTTTCGTACCATCATCTCTTCCAATGGATGATCCAATAGCTAATCTCAACAAAGCTATGATGTTTCTCAGTACAACTATTAGCTCAAGAATTCCACCAACAAACAACCAACTCAGAACTTTGACTAATCTGCAAACTCAAGTAACCATTCAGGATGGACGAGTCATAGTTCAGAATGTTCAAGGACGATAGTCTTAAGGTTATGTGGTTTATGCAAGAAGGGGTAAAGCTACGAGACCAGGAGTTATCAACATTGTTGGAGATGTAAAGGCAAATCAACCAAGGGTAATCAGATGTTATAAATGCAAAGGTGAAGGTCATATTGCTAAGCAGTGTACTATAAAGAAGAGGGTGAAGGACACAGATTGATTTAAAGAGAAGATGTTACTTGCTCAAGCATAAGAAGACGGGATTATTTTGCATGAAGAGCAACAAGATTTTTTGGCTGATGGTTTGGAAGAATTCGATTCAGATTATGACGATCTTGAGCTTAACACAACATCAATCTTCAAGGCAGATCATGTAGATGCATTTGATTCAGACTGTAATGAAGAACCTACTGCAAGCGCAATCTTCACGGCACGACTTTCTCCTGCAGGATCAGTTAATGGAGATGATTTTAATCCAACTTATGAGACATACTCTCTGAGGTACCACATTATGACACTTATCATGAGACTGATATGCTTAATCTAGTTGTTCAAAATAAGGAATATTCTGAACACTTAGTTTATAATAATGATTCATATGATGAACTTACGAGTAACAACAATGTTATCTCTTATGCTGAATATATGATCACTATTGAAAATGATGTTGCTCAAAGTGTTCCTTCTTCTAAACAACATAATAGTAGAGGACTATTCTAGGTACTCTTGGACAAGATTCCTTAAAACTAAAAACGAAGCCTTCGATCAATTCAAAATATTTAGTAGGAAAATACAAAACCAATTCAGATGTCTAGTAGTATCAATTAGGACGGACCACAGTAGGGCATTTGATAATAAAGTGCAATTTGGAGAGTTTTGTAATGTCAACGGTATTACACATAACTTCTCGGCTTCACGCACTCCACAATCAAATAGCGTGGTAGAAAGGAAAAATAGAACACTACAAGAAATGAGTAGAATAATGTTGAATGAACAATCGTTACCATAAAAGTTTTGGTGTAACGCCATAGATACTTCAACCAATATCTTAAACTGAAATTTAATTAGAGCCTTATTAGGAAAAACACCTTATGAACTCTTGAGAGGTAGGAAACCTACTCTTGATTACTTTAAGGTGTTTGGAAGCAAGTGCTTCATCTTAAACACCAAAGACTACCTTACAAAGTTTGACTTGAAGTCATACAAAGGTATCTTTTTAGGTTACTCCCAAAATAGTAAAGCCTACATCATCCTAAAAAACACACCATAAAAATTGAAGAATCACTCAGCGTGACATTCGATGAAACTCCACCACCCTCGTAGACATCACCCTTGGTGGATGATGACTTAGATGAAGAAGCATATGCAATTAAGGCTACCGAAAAGAAAATTCTAGAAAATAACATTGAGGATGAAACTCTGGAAATTGACGAAGTGGTCAATATTAAGTAATCTAGGAACCATCCATTAGAAAATGTCATAGGAAACCTTAACCAAAGAACCCTTAGGTCTCAAGCTCAAAACCAAAGTAACTTCTTTTGTTTTATATCAACTATAGAACCTAAGAACGTGAATGAAACCTTAAAGGATGAAAGTTAGATAATCAACATGCGAAGAATTAAATCAATTCGTTGCAAATGATGTTTGGGAGTTAGTACCACAACCTAAGAATATGACAATCATAGGAACTAAATGAGTGTATAGGAATAAGTTAGACGATAACGGTGTTGTATCTTGTAATAAGTCTAGGTTAGTCGCCCAAGGTTATAATCAACAAGAGGGGATCGATTATGATGAAACTTATGTCCTAGTTGCTAGGTTAGAGTCTATTAGGATCTTATTAGCCTGTGCTTGTGCTTTAGATTTTAAATTATTCCAAATGGATGTAAAAAGTACAATCCTGAGCGGTTTTATCAATGAGGAGGTATACGTGGCACAACCTCCGGGATTCTTTGACTTCAAAAGACCGGATCATGTTTATAAACTCAAGAAAGCTTTATATGGTCTTAAACAAGTACCCAAAGCTTGGTATGATAGATTAAAAGCTTTTATTATTAAACATGAATACAACATGGGAATTGTTGGATCGTTTACTGAATAGATCTTAACCTTTAGCTTGTAAAAGGTTTGTTCCCTTAGATAATTCTAAAACATCGTAAAAAAAAAAGAATAAACACTGCCAAAGCTATGGATGATAGATCTAAAAGCTTTTGTAATCATCAAATCAATAAACCCAACAGGAATGGCAGATAACACACCTTTTACTAAGAAAAAAAGTTCAAATCTCATCATCGTTCAAATATATGTCGATGACATTATATTTGGTTCGACTTGTCAAGACATGTGTGATGATTTTGCCAAAATCATGCATGACGAGTTCGAAATAAGCATGATGGGTGAACTTAAGTTCTTCCTTGATTACAAATAAAAAAATGAAAGATGGTATCTTCTTTAATCAATCTAAATATATTGAAGAAATGCTTAAGAAATTTAGGTTAGAAGATTTTAAACCAATGAAAACTCCTATGTCCTCGGATACTAAAGTCACGAAAGATGAAGAATGTGAGTAGGTAGGTAGTACCAAGTATCGAAGCATGATAGGTAGTTTATTATACCTAACGACAAGTAGGCCCGATATCATGTTTAGTGTCTGCCTTTGTGCACGTTTCCAAGAGGATTCCAAAACCTCTCATCTTGAAGCGGTTAAGCGTATCTTCTGATACATTAAAGGCAATATACAATTAGGATTATTATATCTTAAGGGGATCAGCATAGAAACCGTAGTATATGCCAAATCTGATCATGCGGGAGATTATGTGGACCGAAAGAGCACTAGCGGTATTTGTACGTTCGTGGGATGTTGTTTAACATCTTGGTTCACAAAGAAACAAACCGCTCTTGCTATATCCACGACCGAAGCCGAATACGTAAGCCCCAGAAAGGCATGTCAACAAGCACTATGGATGAAACAAGCTCTCATCGACTACGACATTCAACTCGACGATGTTTCGATAATGTGCGACAATAAAGGCGCGATTGACCTTAGCAAAAACCCGATGCAACACTCGCGGACTAAACACAACGAAATTCGTCACCACTTTCTTCGAGACTGATGTGCTGTTGTGTAGGGTCAATTATTTGATTATCAAGTTTTAAATTTATATTTAGCCGACAAACCTAAAACAACACAGCCGTTTTCTTCTGGACTAGTCAATTCTTGATGTCTGTTAGACATGGTGAATTGAAGACCATTTGTTGTGTGGTGATTAGCCAACACCCAAACCATTCTCACTTCCATTCACAACATTACTCTTCATTAAGCTGTTGCTAATGCATCTTACCAATGTAGTGCAGCACGACTTTCCTCTTCTACCCCAATCCCAATTCAACATTCTTTGCAACAATTCCTTGGAGAGAGGGTACCTTCTTTCAACTAGCATGTAGATGACTGTCCCATCCTTAAGCTCTAGTATGCAAACTCCACAAGCTTCATACAGTCTCCATCTAAAAATCTCCCAATCTTGTTGATTAGAAATCACCTTGATCATTTTCTTCTGTTGAGGATTCTATCATAATCTTCAAGTCTCCCTAAAGAATCAACTCGATACCTTCTGGTATGATTTCTGAGCACTGCTTCATCACCAAATCATATAAATAAAACAAATCATGTCTATCAAAAATATGTAGTACCTCCATTAGATAGTTAAATGCCCTGGAGTGCCCATTAACACTGTAGACAACAAAGTAATCCCCATCTGGTGATGAAACCTTGTGCAACTTAGAAACAAATTATTTTGACTCTATAATCTCACTATCTATGGTACTTTCAAATGTAACAATCCTTAGACATTTTTTGTGTTCATCATCACTATCATCATCTGGCTATGGTCTTGGCCTTTTCCTAACAATCATCTTCACATGACCACTCTTTCTTTTCTTTGTACCATGCTTTGTCACTTCTTGTTCAGCAGGTACCTTTGCTGTGTCTTCTTCCCTTGGAGTCTCATTGACAACCCTCTTCTTTTTAGGGTCTTTAGATTCTTCATTCAACTCCTTAATCTGTCTCTCATCCTCAGCAGAACCAATAGCAATAAAGTCTTTATCAGACCTTTTAACCTTTTTATACAGAACTTGTATTTCTTCAAAGTTCTTATTCTTCAAATCAGCATGATTCTTTCCTCTTACATGCTTTAGATAGGTCAACATTTGGTTTCTTAGCTGAGTTCTTGTTGGTGGTCTACTTCTAATTGCAGCAAATCTTTGTTGAGCAAGGAACCTCCTTTGAGCAGCAATAGTATCATATAGAAATTTGGCTCTCTCTTCAACTATAAATGTTTCTCTTTCTTCCTCTTGAAGCCTTGCAGCTAGAAGTCTATCAGCTTCAATTCTAGCCTGAATATCATCAAAATCTTATATGAGAGCAGACTTTGTAGCTTCTTCCATAGCTAACTTTTTCATCTCCTCTTCTCCTTCCTAATCCTTTTGCACCTTTCTGGCTATTTCTTCATCCTTAGCAAGCTGATCAAACTTTCTTTCAGCTTCATCAACTCCCTCTAACTCAGCATCTGACTCAGCTTCTTCCTTAAGTACTTTCTTACCTTTGTCTTTAGGATGTCTTTTAAGATCATTTTATGAAGAGGCTCAATTTAAGTACTAATCTTGTTGAGTACCTTGAGTCTATCTAATCTTCAGCATCTTTGATCTTAACACCTTTTTGTTTAGCCTTAGTTTGGCTCATAGATACCAAAAACTCAGCAATGGTCTCATCATCTCTAAAAATAGTTGTAGGAGCAGTACTTTCATCTGAAGTTCCATCTTTTGGCTCATTAATACCTTCATCAAGCTTGTCGGTACTAACTTCTACTTCTTTTGGCTTGGCGGTACTAACTTCAGGCTTGTCAGTACTAAATTTTGGCTTGTCAGTACCTTCATTTGGCTTGACGGTACTAACTTGATCTTCAGTACTAACTCCCTTTTACATGTAAGCATCTGTCTTCATATAATCCATTGCATCATTAACATCCACATCATCAAGATCATCAAAAGCTGGATCTTTATGCACTGTAGGTTCAGATTTGGCAGGTTTCCTCCCCTGTATAGGGATACAGACTCCTTTTGCATCCACTTTTTCTTTAATGATTTATTTCCTGTCAATCTTTGCTTCATGGATACACTCTTCATCTAAGCTTTGTGATGTGTAATAACAGGTTTGGCTTTCTTCTTAAGCTTCTTGATCTGTGCCTTCAAGTGTTTAATTTATGTGGCTTGATCTGTGACCTGTTTACATAAAGACACACAAAGATCATATACACTTTGGAGTGTCATGCCATCCTCATTTCCTGATAAGGATCTATCACTGGATGACTGACCTCCATGATTCCCACCAGAACCCTCTAGAATGGAATCAGGAATAGGAATAGTAGGTGAAGGTCTGGGAGATAGGTCAGGTTGTGTCTCATGTTGGTTTGCACTTGGGTAAGGAGGAGAGGGTGTGGGTTGAGGTTCAGATTGTCTTTCTGAATCTTCACCCTCATCCTCGGTTGGTTGAACCAACATAGATTCAAACAAAGGTGTGACATTCCCTGAAAAATGTTTTCTATTTTTAACCATAAAAGAGAAAACTTTACTAGTCAAAGCATTAATAGGGAAGTGGTCTAAAGGCACAAGTACATTCTTTAGCTGTTTATCCAAAAAGAATAAAATAAATCTTGGATACATAACAAACTTTTTTCTTTGCATCCATACGTCCATCTTCACATCATAAACATGACACCAGAAACCTTGTAGATCCTAGATATCACGAGCCACCAGGCTCTGATACCAATTGAGAAAACTAAAGATCGTTTAAACTCAGTTTGTTTAGAACTTTAATCTAGGATAATAACATTGAACATAACATGTAGCGGAATAAGAACATCAATGATATTAAACAAGGTTTTACTATTAAACACCAAGCCCCAATATTATTTGATCAAGATAATACAGTTACCTACTATAACATGGATCAAGAGATCCTTGAGGCTACACTATTTAACTATTAGCTAAATAACTATTATCAAACTAACTACTGTGTACACACACACGTTTACTAGACTCTCATTGGGAGAGTTCTATGTTTTCTGGATACTTAAACCTACACACCTAATACCCTTTATATAGAGGGATATTAAGGCTTACAAAGGAAGCTAATTAATTGTATTAGGAAGCTAATTAAAACTAATTAAAACCTTCCTTTATCTTTGATATTTTTTGACTTTTCAATGCTTATCTTCATGGAAATCTTCCATCTTTTAATTCTTCCATATGTAGAATATCAAAGTGTCATATTAATTCCATGTTGTTTCATTCGTCTTCATTTAAGCATATGTAGTTTTGTAATCATCAAATCAATAAACCCAACAGGAATGGCAGATAACACACCTTTTACTAAGAAAAAAAGTTCAAATCTCATCATCGTTCAAATATATGTCGATGACATTATATTTGGTTCGACTTGTCAAGACATGTGTGATGATTTTGCCAAAATCATGCATGACGAGTTCGAAATAAGCATGATGGGTGAACTTAAGTTCTTCCTTGATTACAAATAAAAAAAATAAAAGATGGTATCTTCTTTAATCAACCTAAATATATTGAAGAAATGCTTAAGAAATTTAGGTTAGAAGATTCTAAACCAATGAAAACTCCCATGTCCTCGGATACTAAAGTCATGAAAGATGAAGAATGTGAGTAGGTAGGTAGTACCAAGTATCGAGGCATGATAGGTAGTTTATTATACCTAACGACAAGTAGGCCCGATATCATGTTTAGTGTCTGCCTTTGTGCATGTTTCCAAGAGGATTCCAAAACCTCTCATCTGAATGCGTTAGAGCGTATCTTCTGAAACATTAAAGGCATTATACAATTAGGAATTTATTATATCCTAAGGGATCAGTCATAGAAAACCGTAGTATATGCCAAATCTGATAAGCGGAGATATGTGGACCGAAAGAGCACTAGCGCGTGGGATGTTGTTTAACATCTTGGTTCTCGAAGAAACAAACCGCTCTTGCTATATCCACGACCGAAGCCGAATACGTAAGCCCCAGAAAGGCATGTCAACAAGCACTATGGATGAAACAAGCTCTCATCGACTACGACATTCAACTCGACGATGTTTCGATCATGTGCGACAATAAAGGCGCGATTGACCTTAGCAAAAACCCGATGCAACACTCGCGGACTAAACACAACGAAATTCGTCACCACTTTCTTCGAGACTGATGTGCTGTTGTGTAGGGTCAATTATTTGATTATCAAGTTTTAAATTTATATTTAGCCGACAAACCTAAAACAACACTTTAACGAGTAGTGTACCCGGTTAAAATGGAGTTTCGCGGTAAGTAGGGTGTCGAACACTAAGAGTGAAACATTAATCCTATATTCTATCAGTATTTTAATTAGTTCTATTTAGTCTATTTACTGGTTAAACCTATGATATATACGTTGTCTAATGATATGGGGGTTTTCAGCCTGAGAGACTGGCACAGGTTTGGTGGAAACAAATATCAATTCATAGACAATAAAACACAAAAGAAGACTATAGAAGATAGAAAAGCGGTACAATTCAAATGATCTAAAACTTTTTGGGTATTTTTTTTATAAGCCATATTAAATCCAGTTCAATGTTGGTTTGTTTGTTTTAGTGCAATGATTTACTTATCTCGAAGCGGCATATCATTCTTACGACTTAGGCGGGACATCATCCTAAGACCTAGACATGATTAATCCTATCACAATTAACGCATCCGCATAAAGCATCCTTTAGTTTAATAATAATATATCTTATCAAAGCAGTGGTGATCCTATTAAAACCCTAGCCCAACGGGACTTTACCCACTTATTGTTTGACAGTGTTTTATATATTGGTAGTCTACTATTCAAATCTTTATCAGTTAATTAAGAGCATGATTGCTGAAAGATAAACGGGTCACCTACCGGTCTAACTAAGCTCATAATTCAAAGACAAAGACAGAACGTTATTTGTGATCCTATTTGTCCAGTAATATGAAACACGATATGGAGAGCTATCCCGGTATCTAGATTACTTGGTCCATATTACTAGATCCAGTTGAATGATAAGTCGCATATTCAAACACATAAACAACTATGAGGTGATAAACATAATTAAATAATCAATGATGAATTAAGAAATCAATTTTAAAACAAACCAAACATTGAACTTTCATTAAGATGGCTAATACCCGAGGGTATTAGCCCACAACCATTATAATTATACAAGTACTTGAAATTAAATATTAAGTTGTTTTTTTAAAATCGATAACGTCCAAACACGTCTATACGCCGTATCCAGAGGGGTTCGATACGCCGTATAGAGTGTCTGGAAAGACAGACTCGTGCAACAAACAATTAAAATGTGACAAATAATTTAAATGATCGGGTTGTCTCTCGGGAAGCACTTTTGTTTCAGCTGGTCTTTAAGTTCGAACTTTCTCCTTCTTCTCTTTCTTATTCATCCTCCATAATTCACTCGCACTTGTCCCCGAGAGCGAATTTCTTCATAATCATTTGGCATGATGCGTACTTCTTGCAAAATTTCATGCCGAGCACAACGTCTTGTGTTATATCATCACCGTCAATGATGGTAAAACCTGTAATAATAGAAAATTTTTTGACGAAAACATGTATATCAATTAAAGTTCTGGCATGACTCTTCCCTTCATCCTTGTCCTTAATTATGGAATAATAAAAGCTTTTGGACATTAAGTTAATGGACAAGGAAGGGAGGAGGTCAGCGTTAACATACTTATACCCGATTACACAAGAAAATTTTGTTTTATAATAATAAGAGTTGGTTTTAACAAAAGTTGGCTCAAAATCAACATCTTGATTCGTTTTAGGTTCTAGGGGTGTGTCCAAATCATTTAATTCTATGTAGTTACCGTAAGCTGGGTCGAATGATTCATTACCCTCTCCTATAAGCTCTGTTTTGTAATCAAGACTTTTTTTTATCATAAAAACCCTTTTGATTATGCTAGTGGCGGGCTTAATACTTTTAAAAACAAGTTTTTCTTCCCTAACCCTTAAAGTAATCTTCCTTTTGAACAATCTTGGAATGGGCAGTTGACAAGATTGGTCGACCGAGGATTAGAGAGACATCGTCATCCTCGGGTATGTCTAAGATGATAAAGTCTATAGGGAAAATGAATTTGCCAATCCCTACTAGCACATTTTTGGCAATACCCCTTGGTTGTTTTATGGTTCGGTCAGCCAGTTCGATAGTCAACCTAGTGTGAGATAAAATTCCTAGACCAAGGTTGGTGTAGGTGGAAAATGGCATAACGCTCACGCTTGCTCCTAGGTCAACAAGGGCTTTATCAAAACATATATTATGAATAAAACAAGGTAAGGTAAAGCTTCCTGGGTTTTTTTCTTTCTGAGGCAAGGTGTGATCAAAAGCTTCCTGAATCTTCACATCTTGTGCCTCTCTCCAATCATCACAGCCGAAGTTTTATACTCGTCTGCCGAACTTACTATAAATACTGTCATGTCCCGAGAGTTATCGCTTTCTTATACTCCTATCTTTTACTTGCATTTTAGTCACTTAGATCATAATCAAATATCATATCCTTACCATTTCGCAAAAAGTTTTGAACACGTATTAATAGGCAACTAATAACCATAGAAAAACTATCTCAACCTCCCACGTTCTAGGTTTCACACCGTGCACATAATGTCCTTTTGTCATATCATCATCGTCAATGATGGTAAAACCTGAAATAATGAAAAATCTTCCAAAAAAATAGGTATATTGATCAAAAGTGTTCCGCATGACTCTTCTCTTCATTTCCTTGTCTAAATTTATTGAATAATAAAAGCTTTTTCTAGACATTTAAGTTAATGGACAATGGAAGGGAGGAGGTCAGGGATACAAATTTTACCCGATTAACAAGAAAAATATTATTTTATAAGAGTCGGTTTTAACAAAAGTTGGCTCAAAATCATCATCTCGATTCGTTTTGGTTCCTGCGGTGTGTCCAAATATTAAATTCTAATGTATTACCTTAAGTTGGCGTGAATGGTTCATCCACCTCTCCTATAAGCTATGTTTTTTAATCAAGACTTTTTATCACAAAGACCCTTTTGATTATGCTAGAGGCGGGCTTAATACTTTTAAAAACAAGTTTTTCTTCCCCAACCCTTAAAGTAATATCTTTCTTTGAAGACATCAATCTTGGATCTTGGGACAGTTGACAAGATACCTTGGTCGTCCGAGGATTAAAGGGACATCGTCATCCTCGGGTATGTCCAAGATGATAAAGTCTATAGGGAAAATAAAATTGCCTATCCTTACTAGCACATTTTCGGCAATACCCCTTGGTTGTTTTATGGTTCGGTCAGCTAGTTCGATGGTTAACCTAGTGTGAGTAGACCAAGGTTGGTGTAGGTAGAGAATGGCATAACACTCACACTTGCTCCTAGATCAACAAGAGCTTTATCAAAATAGATATTATATATTAAAATAATGGTAAGTAAATCTCCTTGGGTCTTTTTCTTTTGAAAGGCAAAGGTTGTGAGTTTTTCATAGCATCCAGAATCTTCACATCTGGCTCTCTTCTAATCATCACATGCTGAAGCTTTGGTGTCGTCTTAGGAAATGGACTATTTTCAGGAAAATAGCTCATATGTTGCGTGACCCGATACAACGTATGGACTACAATCCAATTTGATGTATCCTAAAATTAAAAAAAAAAAAATAAACCAGCCGTTAGTTGTTGAGACGCTTTCGACTCTTGTCTTGAGGATTTGTCTCCGTAGAGCTGGGCAGGCTTCCAAACCCTCTTTCTTGCAAGACCTTGCTCATCTTTATGATTTGTATTTCTATGGTCTTAATCGAAGCTCCTTGATTTCTTATTGTTGCATCGGTAGAAGCTCGGATCCCATTGATTATGTTCGAGTTTTCCTCATGCCTTTTAGCTGATTCTGCCATAAATTTGGTCAGTGATTCTTCCAGGTTTGTTCTCCGATCAAGATACGAAGAGTTTCCATTGTTTCGTTGGTAGAATCCTGGCCCCGCTGCTATATATTGTCCTCCAAGTTGATAGGGTGCACCGAACTGTGTATAGTAAGCTTCTTCTAAAGTTTTCCCTTTTTCCTTTTGTGGACAATCTTTTGTATAGTATGGTCCCTTGCATAGTTTGCATCCGACCTGAGAAGCGTACACTTTCTCATTTACTTTCTTTATTTCTCGTCCGAGATTGTTGAGTTGGGCTTGGATAGCAGCAAACCCGTTAGAAGTTTCAGTACTTTTGGTTCTTGAAGATGTTCCATTGTGCCATTTTTGGGAGTATTTAACCATTTCTTGGATGGCTAATTTGGCATCAGTGGCAGTTTTGGAAGGTATGGCACCCTTTGAGTCCAGAAATTGTCGAGTTGGAACATCGAGCCCATTATAAAACAAGATAACTTCCTGTATGTTGGTCAAATAATGTTGAGGACACTTCATCAACAATTCTTTAAATCTTTCCCATACACGAAAAAGGTTTTCATCGGGTTCTTGCTGGAAGTTGTTGATTTCCTCCATTTTCTTTGCGGTACGGGCAGGTGGACAGTATTTGTTTAAAAATTTAGTTTTAAGAACTTCACAGGTTGTAATCGAGCCTGATGGCTGGTTCCTTAGCCATATGCTGGCAGCTCCAGTCAGGGATACAGGGAAGGCTTGAAGATGTTTCGTTGTCTGAAGTTATTTTTAGGATATGAAATAAGTCAACAATTTAAAACCTTCTCGATGTGTCGTTGGCATCTTCGGTGTTCTGAGGCCACTGAAAGTTTTATCACAAGTTCTTTGAGGAATTGCCCCTTCAATTTCAAGTGGGTGTATTGGTTGATCGCGGGACCTATTGTAACGGCTACCGACCCGTATATCTCCTAGGGTCTTGCTAATATACGTTGCTCCCATTGTTTCCGTCCATATCTCTTACTTCTTCTCTAATTGTTCTCGATGATTAAAATTTGATCGAACTACCACCCCCCCTAAATAATACCCCCCCCCACCCCCTCCGTGTGAATTCGATTCTATGAGACTTGGTGTATCAAAAAGCTCCTCCCTTCCATGAGCGAAAATTTTTGTTCCGGGTTTTCAAAAGGTGAGAGTAGTTCCTTTGTAGAACTTCTTGTCATGCACCACCTGAAACAAATGACAATAAATCAGTAGGATATGTCCTGATGAGAGAAATCAAATGTAGAATTGAAACAAATAGATTTTTGGTTTGCTACTGTATCAGTTGACATATACACCCTATTCAATTAGTTTGAATACGCCTTATAGGTCTGTTGAATACCAGTATGTCGTATTGAGTTCACAAAGTACGCCGTATTGTTTGGAAGAACATATACGTCGTTTAGACTGTAAAACTCAACACGTTGTTCTGGGTAGAAGGTTTGATACGTCGTATCCAACTAGTGGATACGGCGTGTCAGGTGATCAGTCAGAACAGAATACTATTTAAAAACAATAAAATGTGGGAATTTAAATGAACAATTTAAACACACAATGTGAATAAATACAAATGGAATTAAATAGTTAGATTACACTAAACTAAACTAATTAATGGTTAGAAATACTAATAAGAATAAGGTTTAATTAATTCACTCTCCGGCAACGGTGCCAAAAACCTAATGTGCTGTCGTATAGGGTCAATTATTTGATTATCAAGTTTTAAATTTATATTTAGCCGACTAACCTAAAACAATACTTTAACGAGCAGTGTACCCGGTCAATATGGAGTTTTGCGGTAAGTAGGGTGTCGAACACTAAGAGTGAAACATTAATCCTAAATTCTATCAGTATTTTAATTAGTTCTAATTAGTCTATTTACTGGTTAAATCTATGTTATATACGTTGTCTAGTGATTTGGGGTTTTCAGCCTGAGAGACTAACACAGGTTTGGTGGAGACAAATATCAATTCAATAGACAATAAACACAAAAGAAGAAAATTAAAAGATAGAAAAGTGGTACAAGCCAAATGATAGAAAACTGTAATAGCCATATTAAATCCAGTTCAATGTTGGTTTGTTTGTTTTAGTGCAATGATTTACTTATCTCGAAGCAGCATATCATTTTTAAAACTTAGGCGAGACATCATCCTAAGACCTAGACACGATTAATCCTATCACAATTAATGCATATGCATAAAGCATCCTTTAGTTTAATTATAATCTATCTTGGGGAATCAAAGCAGTGGTGATCCTGTTAAAACCCTAGCCCAAAGGGACTTTACCCACTTATTGTTTGACGGTGTTTTATATACTGGTAGTACACTATTCAAATCTTTTTCTGTTAATTAAGAGCATGATTGCTGAAACATAAACGGGTCACCTATCGGTCCAACTAATCTCATAATTCAAAGACAAAGACAGAACGTTATTTGTGATCCTATTGGTCCAGTAATACAAAACACGACATGGAGAGTGATTGAAATTGATGCTAACCCTTTTAAAATATAAATATAAATATAAATATATAAAATATACTTATAAATATATAATATAAAGGATAAGAATAAAAAAAATCTCAATTGTAGTAAACTGGGAGTATGATTCCCGGGTCGTTATCCCCAACGAGGATTGCAATTGAAAGTCGAGAGGCGTTTTGAGAATCGATGCTTGAATAGAACAAGATTATGATTGGTTATCTAAAACTACGGGAAAATTAAGGCAAAACTTAAAAACAATTAAGGCAAGACAAATTTTAACTAAAAACGCAAAACAGGAATCCTAAATGGGACTTAAAACACTAAATTATCAAAATTAAGTCTTAAAATGATCTTTTTGGTTTTTACAAGTCTTAATTGACTAAAAAGTTAAAACAAAGAAAACTAGACCAAAAACAGAAAAGATTTGGGCTTGAAAACACTAAAAACGTGAACGGGATTCAATCCCGTTCTTTAAAAAATCAAATTTTACAATTTTAACCCTACGAAAGCAA
>BQNB010095661.1:0-24049 GCA_026074375.1 Tanacetum coccineum
AAATATACCTCTATCTACTATGTTCTTTAGTGGATGTTCCTCATTGCTTGAGCTGATAGCCATAAGTGCATGATTTGTTTCTTTAGCTTTAGTATGTTCTCCCCAATTGACAATCCCATCATCCATTGTCAGCAAACCCATCTGATTCTTCTCTTGCTTCCCAGCTTCTTGATGTTGATAAAGAGAATCTCTCTTCTTCTTTCCATCATGTGTCCCCTTTGCTGTACATTAACTATGACCAGTACTAACTCTAGTACTGCTAAGACTACCAGTACTAACTTAGTACTGCCAGACTTAACTTAGTACTGCCAGTATTAACTTAATACTTAACAGAACTAACTATCACCATCAGACTTAACTGTTATACTACCAGTATTAAGTCTGTTACAATCTATTTTCCCAACATAAAGGCTGTCTTTTCAATGTCATTTTCATGCATCCTTATCTGATGATTGCTTGATCTCAAGTCAAGCTTAGAAAATAAAGGAGCACCATTCAATTCATCCAATAATTCCTCCACCACTGGTATAGGAAACTTATCCTTGACATTATATTTGTTCAATTGTTTATAGTCAACACACGATCTCTAAGTGCCATCCTTCTTTTTGACCATAACAATAGTGGATGAATAAGGGCTTTGACTGTCTCTTATGACTCCTGATTCCATAAGTTCCTATACCATGGCTTCCACATCATCTTTTTGATTTGAAGGGTGTTTATATGGCCCAATATTGATTGGTGGGGTGTCTGGTAGTAATGGAATTCTGTGGTCTTGCTTCATTTTTGGTGGTAGTGAGGTGGGAGTAGCAAAAACATCTAGGTAGGTGATACGGTAAAAAATATACTATATAATATAATATCACAACAAGAGCAATTAAGAAAATTCCCTAAGGAAAATTCACTCTTTAAAAAATATATATATAATATATAATATACGTATGTTTACCGGAAAGTATGATTTCCCGGGTCGTTTTCCCAACGATTTGAGAAATTGAAACCTCGCTTGATATTGGATACTGATTTGAATGGGTTCGAAGATTGATTGGGTTTTCTATAACTACTAACTAAAAACAAGCAATCAAAATCAATTAAAGCACTTAACAAATAACGGGAAACAAATAAAATGCGACAATTAAGCAAGTAAACTAAATTTTACTCTTAAAAATGTAAACTAAAATTCTAAACCTAAGATAGGACAAAAGAAAATTTTAGGAAAAAGAAAAACATTTTTTGATTATTTTTGAATTTAATATGAAATTACAAAACTAATTTTAAACTATTTAAATTTTAAAAAATAGCAATTTAAGTTCTTAAAATCTAGAAGGGGAAAAATGATTTTTTTAAACTTGCAGAAAAAGTCTAAAATAACATAAAAAACTCAGAAAACTTTTTTTTAACTATTTTTAAAATCTCAAAATCCTATTTTTTTTAAATTTAAAATAAATAGCTCAAAAATGAAAATTAAGATCTAAAAAAAGTGTTAAAATTATGTACCTGAATGATACCTATAATCTATTTTTTATAAAACTAAAAACTATTTTTTTGTATTTTTCTGAAACTTTTTTCTATTTTTTATGTATTTTTTAAAGATTTTTACTTTCGAAAAATGATAATAATTAATCTGCTTAATGGAAAATTACCAAAAATTCAGGGAAAATCAAGAAGATTACAAAGAAGCTAGGAAAATTAAAACCTAGGACTCAGCTTAATTAATAAGCTCGAAATAAGCCCTACTATGCTACGGCTTATAAATGTAAACAGGGAAAGGAAACGTTGTATCGTAAGTATTTGATGGAAAGAAACTATGATGGATGAGCTATTGTAGCAAACTGGTTAACATGTATGGCTTATAAGTGTGAGGTCGTGGGTTCGAGTGTCGGCAACCCCTGTTTGCTTTTTTTTTTACTTTTATGAAAAACTAAATATTAGGACTTAAAAAGGACAAAAAATTAAGTTATTTTAATAAAAGAGACCTAAGCTGAAACTAACTAATAAGCTCAAAAATAGCTTATCAAAGCTGTTGTATCAGTAAGTTTACTTTAAAGCTCACTTTTACTTATCCACTTGCAATAAGCTCAAATTAAGCTCAATTTTAAAAACAAAAGAAGTTTTGAAAGCTAGTGCTGTGCTCTAATCTTTTTATGAAAAGAAATTTGAGCATAAAACACTACGTGAATAAAATGAAAATTGATGAGGAAAGTAGCATACTCAAGAAATGATGCAAAATGCTTAAAATTTCTTTTAAGCTAAAAAGCTTAATAAGGAATTTTAGAAATTAAGCTCTTGTAAACACTTCACTTTACCCTTTGATTTAAGCTAGGATAACCTAATTCATAAAAAATAAAAACCTAACTATAAGCTAGAAATCAAAACTTTTAATCCTAAATCTTAGACCTACTGTTTTTGGCTTTTTGAATTTTTGTGACCTTTTGACAACAAATTTAAGCTAACAACTTAAGCTGAAAATGGAAATTAAGCTATGATCTAAATAAAGCTATATGAAAACTAAATAATCTCTAAATTAAAGCTACTAAATCCTACATTTAAAAGCTGAAAATTAAGCTAAAAGGTGACAGCAGTACTAACTGTTTGTTAGTACTGTTGTCCTTTGCACAAGTGCAAAACAAATAATGCAGGTTCCTAAAGGATTCTACTGCACTAAACACACTCAAATAGAGTGTTAAAACACAGACCAAGCAAGATTCAAACCTTGAAAGGCTTAGATCAAATTTTGCACAAGTAAAAATCAAAGAGAAATTCCCCTGGTGCAAGAATTCTTTAAATAAGCCATAACTTTTTATATTTTCAAAACTTAACTTATGAAAACTTATTTCCTATTGTTTTTAACTAAAATAAAAGCTGTCTCAAAAGGTTTGCACAAAAACTTTTGATTTAGATAGTCAAAAAAGCTTTATGAAACAAACACTCCTTTAACTCATTTTAACAGATTTAATTAAAAACTTTTGGGAATGAATTACCTAATTTACTAACCTATGCTTAACCAGATGGATTTATAGCTTTTAATATCTTAACTAACTTAATCTAACAATTACTTAAATAGTATCAAAGATATTATACTATCAGACTAACCCCACCATCCTCAACTTTTATATTTTTGGGGTTTTTTAGGTTTAATGACAGAATTGAAATTAACCTATATTTATTATTATTAAACTTAAAGACAGAAGTTAATTTATCACTAATAAGCACTAGAATATAAAAATAAGCACAAGTAGCATTTAGAATAAGCAAATTAGCAGTTAATACTATAAAGCAAATTTAAGCATTGAAAATTAGATACAAGAGAAAATGTAAAGGAAACTTACTTGACCTCTAGCCAAACAAGAGGAACCAATTAAGGCAGCTACAAGCTCCCTAGCTTATTAATAAGCTAGGGTAATAGTCCATGAGGATCCTTCCATTTTAGATCCTCCTTCCATAAGCTCACAAATCCAAAAGCTAAAGTTATTAGTCATTTTAAGCTGATTATAAGTTTAGATATGATTAAGGCTGGATTAAGTAAGCTCAATTTCAGCTTATAGACTGAAAGAGCTTATTGAGTTGCTTATAGGCTTATTGAGACAAATTGGCTCTTTTAGAAAGCTTATGAAATAAGAGAAAAGAAAGTTTATAACTAAATTAAACTAAATTTCATTAATAAAAACTGAATTACATTCCTTAAAGAGAAATTACAACTGAATTTAAAAATTACATTAAAAAAACTATATTAGGCTAAAAACTAGAAAAGAGAAAAAGATCATGAACCACTATGTGTGTGCGATGAGGGTGCTATTTATAGCACCATAGTGAAGCTTCTAGGCCTCCTGAATCCATCTCCTAGCCTTTAATCCGTACCCTTGATTCTTCTAATCATTGCCAAATGATTTTGAGCCGTTTGATCATTTTGTGTGGTTTTGAGGATCGCCAACGTGTCATTCCAATGGGGAGTCATTGTGCTAGTTGTGTGAGTAGAAATAGTGCAAAACCCATGTCCCTTGTGTGCTTCTTCATTGTTTACGAGTTGCTTTGCTTGTGCTTGATTGTGACCATTGATTTTCCTCTTGATTTGACTGATTTAACCCTTCCATTGTTCTTGTGAGCTTATGAATTGACTTCCGTACCCCTTATTTTTCATTTGCCCTTTGATTTACTCTGGCTAGTGAATTTGGGGAAGAAAGGTGAATAGTAACACCTTGGCGCCCAATTTTATAACTGAAAAGAGTAATTCAGTTTAAACTTTGGAGTTATGACACTTCTAGCCCTTGTCTTTCTTATCTCTGTTTTTAGTTTAAAACGAGTTTTTAGAAATTACAAGACTAGTCCTTATGGTATATAAAAAGAGTGAATGGGCTAGGGTTTTGGGCTTATGGATCCGGGTGAGGCCCATTTAGGCTTAGGGACCATATATGGATTTTTCTGAAAGTTGAGGGGCTTAAATGGAATATTTTGGGTCTTGTTGACTTTTGTTGACCATGATTTGACCACTTTGACTGAGGGTTTGACTTTTCCTGGCTGTGCGTAGGCTTGTGTTCACTCTTCGGTTCTGTGGGGGGTCCGTGCTCCTGCTGTTTGATGGTTTTTTATGATTTCTGATATATCCGTTTACCTTACTTACACAAAACATAAATACAAAGCATATTTTTGCCAATTTTTGGTTGTTTTGGGTTTATTTTGGGCTATTTTAAAGCATAAATGGATATTGTGTATTCTACACTTATCAGTTTGCTCTTCGATCCTAATAGTTGTCAATTGGATTCTTTTGGGGAGCCTTTGTCAAACAGAACCTAGCATCTTTTCGGTGAGCGTGAGTCAGAATAACAATTCGGCACCATGTTGGCATTGCCCATCTCTCTGTTTTTGCAGCAGACTGGAATAGCTTTAAGTGGTCTTCCGGATCCCCGCTTCCGTCGTATGTCTTGACGTGGCTAGGCATCCTTGTCCTTGGGAAATCGAAATGTCGGATCTGAGGTGTGAAAGGGTTTCTTTTATCACAATCCAGGCTGATGGTGAGGAGTTCATTTTCTAGGTATTGACCCTTGCCGCTTTGATTAGGTTGGATTTCTAGTGACCTCCCCCCTCGCTATTCTTACTCTGCAGAGTTTGTGAGTGTCTACTGTTTCCTCAGGGCGATGTGCCCTTGTGATGATGCTTCCTTAGTTGCACTTCGGTTCCCTTCGCGTGGAAACTGTGGCGACTGTCAGAGCATGCAGATGCGCTTTGTTTTCCTCCAACCTATTGAATACACCACCCTCCTTCCGCGGCCTGGGCCCCGGTGAAGGAGGTTTGTTTCGTCTGAGTCTTCTGAAGACACTGGCAATTGGTGATGGGCTACGGGAGTGCTTACTCTCATGCTTCCTTCTCGGCTCTGTCCGGGCGGTTGGCGTCTTGGATTCGGAGTAGTGCGACTCTTTGCGATTTCTTGGATTTCTTCCGGATTCATCATCGTAGAGTAGGCGTGCCTTTACTGCGTTGAGCTTATCTTGCCGCTCTTTTTCTTTTTGCATTTTTTCAGCGATGAGCGGCAACGGTTGGTGGTAGTTTTTGTCGCATAGTTCTTGATCCGCTCTGACTACACCTTAAAATATATATATAATATAATAAAATATCAAATATATAGTAAGAATAGTCTAAAAGTAGAGTCAATGATACCGAGAAGTAGTATAGAATGTTCCCGGGTCTCGTACAATCCTCAACGAGGCTGGAATGGATTGGTTAAATCGATACGTATCGAAGTTTGAGTTTGAAGGAAGGATGGAATGAGTTTGGAACGTTGAAAAAGTCAAATTAAACAATAACGGACTAATAACGTTTAAGAAAACCTAAAAAATTACGAAATTAAACTAGAAAACGAAGGCATCCGAATCCCGGACAAAAGGGGGAATAACCTAAAATCTTTAAAATTACCCCCTACGGAAATTTTTTCACTTTTAAACTACTCTACGGGTCAAATAACGAAGAATATGAAAAGAACTCTTAGACCGAAAAAACGAGAGTTCGATTTGACCAAAAAAAAACGAGTCTAAAACAAAAAAACCCGTACCCGGACCAGTGCTTTAAAATATGACAAAGTTATAAAAATGACCCTACGATAATAAATTTTATATTTTTCCTACAAATAGTTGTCAAAAGAAAAATTTTATAAAAAAGCAAAATATTTTTTTGATAATTTTTGTATTTTTTATGAATTAAAATAAAATTTTAAACTAAATTTTTATAAAAAATATTAAACATTTACAAAAAAATTCTGTAAAAAAAAAATTTACACTAAATGTACTTTTATACTATAGAGGTCCTATGAAAAATAACAAACCCAACACAGCTTAAGCAATAAGCCCCGCCCCGGAAAATAAGTAATAAAGCTTTTAAGTTATTTGAGGAAAATACTCCCTTAATTTGTTTTGCCCTTGGGTCTTTAACGAAAAAGACCCAAGGGCGCAGTGGTAAGTGGTGTTGGTATAAAGGGGATGTATTGCTTGGTCCCGGGTTCGAGTCTTGCTCACCCGGACCAAGTATCTTCCCCTTTTTTTTTTTTTTTTTAAAACTCTAGGGTAGAAATTGTAATAAACTAAAGTAAAGGGTAGGCGGGCAAATGTTTTTAAAATTTACTCTTTAGTTAAAACGTGTAAAACCCGGCACTATGGAAAAGTTGTCCACCAAAAACAAACCCTACGACCCTACGCTACTAGCTTATTTTTGCTTATTGAAAAAGTGAAAATGAGCTTAAACTCAAAACATGAAAGTTGTTAAAGAGCTTATTCTTAACAACTTTAATGAAAGCAACTAGAACTTTTATCCAAAGAATAAGCTTAAAAATAAGCTTAATTTTGACAGAAAGCTTAAGAAGCTTTAAAGCTAAAAAATGTTAAGTCTTTTTGCACCTTTTGGTCGTTTAAGTTAAGCTAAGGAATAAAATAAGCAAAAGGGAGTCTAAACTAAGCTAGATAAGCTAAAGGAAAGGAAAAGCTCAACTAGATAAGCTGTGGGAAAGGGCTTAAGTGACAGAAACATGAAATAAGCCTAAAAGCTAAAATTTTACTAAGTTACTTGGGCAAATAAACTATGAAAAAGAAAAATAAGCTTGACAACTTACTAGCTAACCTAGATAAGCTACCAGGACACAATTTGAGCTTATGGAATAAGCTCAATAAGCCAAAGTCAAAAAATAAGCAATCCCTATGCCTAAGTTACACTAAAAACAGCCAAGAGGCATAATTGGGCTTAAAAATAAGCAACCAAATAAGCTTATCAAGGGCTGAGACTTTGAGGACTTATACTAGAGCTTATAAGCTCTTAAAATAAGCCAAAAAGTTGGGCTTAAGTGTGCTTAATGGCTGAGAAAGATGAGCCTAAAGTTCCCCCTTTGCACCAGGGGAGCCTTAAGGCAAAGCTCAAGGGCTTATTTGACAGCTTATTTTAAGCTGTCAAATAAGCTCTAAAAACACAAAGAAGCTCAAACAAATTGAGTGCCATAGCTAAATAGCTTGTGCACCAATTTTGAGCTTTTAAAAAGCATTTTTACTTGCTTATTTTTGACTGTGAAAAAGGGCTTTTGGTTTTTTTACAAACTGTGACAGAAAAAGGCTTGGTGGTTTTGACTTATAAAGTCAAGGGAACAAAGATCTTGTACAGCCTTTTTTGGACACTAAAACACAAACTTTTTTGATGCACAAACTTAAACCACAAGTGCTTAATCAAATAAGCACTTGTGGGTTACAAAAAAACTTCACAGTTTTGAACACAGTTTTAAAAACCTTAGAAAACTATTTTAAAACTAAAAACAGCTTAAAATTGCTTAGAAACTTAAGCTAAAGTTTAAATCATGGCCAAAACCCAAATGCCAAAAAACTTGTTTGACCCCTTTAAGCTTATCCAAACTAACCCCCTTACTTAAAAACTGTCAAAACCAAAGTGGATTTAAAACCAATTTTTAAGCTAAAACTTTAAAAAACCTTTTATCTACACCACTTATTTTAACCAATTTAAACTATTTTAAAACTAAAAATCCTAGCTTATTAAGAAAAATAAGCTAGTTTCTCTACTAGCTTATACTAACACTTATGACAGTTTTTGAGAGAAAAGCTAATGTAACACAAAATTATGCAATAAAAACTTACAACAGCCAAATAACAACTTAAACTAATGTGTTTACAAAGTATTGAACAGCAAATAAGCTAAGGATTAAGCAAAAAATTAAGCTAAGTAAGAATTTAGAAATTAGACCTAGTGATTTTTGAAGTATCAGAACCAAGGCCACCTTTACCTGAGTGAGTGGCCCTAAAAAAAACCTGTCCCCTAATGGCTCCTTAGCCATCCTAACTCCTGAGGCACTAACTCAATAAGTGCTCTTGGGAGCTTATTACTTCAAATGCTTCCAAATTGCACCCAAATGGAACATTTATTAGCTTAATTCAAACTAAAACAATATGAAAAGCTTATAACAAATTTTTAAGCAGAATTAGAGCTTATAGCAAGAATAAAGCTCTAATGAGCTTATTGAGAGGCTTATGAGTAAACAGAGCTTAATTTTTCATTAAAATTGAGAATTACAAGTGCATAATAGAAAAATTTAAAAAACACATTAAACGACAAAAAATACTGAATTAAAACTTATTAAAACTTACTAATTCACTTGGAATGGTTGCCAAAAATGGCTTACAAGGCTATTTATAGCCGAAAAATAACTAAGTCCTCTTTCTCCTTGTTGTGCTTGTTTTTAGACACACAAACAACAGGTAGTGTTGTGTTGTGAGAGTGTTTCTACCCCCTAGCCCTCTAATCTTCTTGGCCCTTCAATCTTTAAAATTCAATCTTAGTCGTCGAATTTGGTCTTGGGGGGTGTGGGATTGCCAAGTTGGCACCTTTGTGGCTGGGAAAGGTAGTGGGGGAGGGGGAAATCGATTATCCATGGAGGTGGTGAAGATTCATGGGGTAAAAACGGGTGTAAACACCCGTGAGTGTTTTTGGGGGGAAAAAGAAAGCGGGAAAAGAAGTTGGGTGTATAACAGAGCGAGAGTTTCACCATTTACCAAAAATGGTCCCTCTAAGTTACTTGTTCATTTGCACAATTAGTCCTTGTGGTTAAATAACTTTTGGGGACTTGGCAAAACAAGTCCCCAAGAGTTATAGGACTTATTGCATCCCACGTCCCTTTGGTGTACAAGTTAGGGGGGTTGGCAGTTTTGCCCCCCCACTTGTTACTTTGAGTGAATTGCAAAATTAGCCCTTCTCTTTTCTTTTCCTCTTTTCTTCTTTTTATATAATAATAAGTTTTATGGGTTTGGCAATTTCAGCCCCTAAACATTTATTTCTTTGACTTTGGCCCCTGGTTGACATGGGTTGACTTTTGACATTGACCAGTTACTTTTCTGTGACTTTTTGACTTGATTGACTTTCCGGCTTTGATTTGGCTTTGTCTTTCACAGTCTTTTCCATTCCGAGTCCGGTTTTGTCGTTTTGTCTTTGTTTTTCGTCCTTTTCTTGGTTATCCGTTCCTGCACAATACAATTAGCAAAACAAGCATATATTTGGCATTTTAAGTCCGTTTTTGGTTATTTTAGCTCGTTTTTAAAGGTAAAAGGTATGTGTGTGTTTTTAAGCACATACAAATCACCCATACTATTTGCCAGTGTCCTCACGGCCAATGCTATGAAGTAAGCATTACGAAAACAAGAATCTTAATCTCCCTCGACTAAATAAACTTTGAAAAGTACAAGTGTTTGTCAAGGGAAACTAAAGAATCAACAAGCATCGACAATTCCATTTATCACAACTTTTTTATTTGTATACATACATATCCTTATATTTTTTGGATTTTTCTTTCTTTTTTTTTTTTTTTTATTTTCGACTACCTGTTGACTTCCCTTTATTTTATCCAACATTGGGATCATAGAATGAGAAACGACCATAGAATAATCTACGGATGTCCTGACGGATAAATTCATCGTCCCCGATTTTTCACTAGATCCAAACCAAGCAATTAAACAAGATCATTTGTCAATATAAGTCTACATGCTAAGCACTCATACTTATGACTTGTGAACTTTTAACTCCCAACATGAATGTATGGTTTTAAATGTGTGTACTCATTTCAACTCAACCATAGATCAACTTATTTCCATAGTCGTAATTCAAGATGAATCATGACTCAAAGCAACAACTTATTAGGACCTTGTAACTTGATTTTAAAGAACGAGATTTTAACTGTAGAACTTTTTGCAACATCTTCATCATTATACTCATAAGTTCTTAAAGCTAGGAATGCGTTGCTTAGTTTGAACACCTACCCAGGCCTCGCTCCCTAGTAGGATATCACAACCAACGACCGATGTTCTTAGTTTGAAAACCCACCCCGTTGCTAGCGTAGTGGGGAATCACAACAACACCTTCTTCCTCATATGGCTACGGATAAGTGTCTTAGTTTGAACCCTCACCTAGACCTCGCTTCCTGGTGAGATATCACAACACACCAAATCCCTAGAAGTAAAGATGTCTTAGTTTGAACCCCCACCTCGTGGTTAGCGGAGTGGGATATCACGACATATCTTTTACTTGTTCCATATAATCAAATGTATGCTTCATTGGCAAAATTTCAATATTCATGCATTTTTGCATTCATACTTCATTCATGCTTCTTTGGCATTTTAACTTTCGAATTTATTAAGAACAGAAAACACGCTTTAAAAAAGAAATCAAGTTACAAATTTGAAGCTTTTTCACCTAAAAACATTGAATTGAATTAGTTAAACTGACTTGAGCACATATGATTAGGCGGATTAGACGCCTAATGTGGAGAAAAGCCACAAGTTATTCATATAAGTTTTCGTTCAGGCACATAAACTTATATTAACTCTATCACTAATAGTTAATAGTTATCTTAGAGATATCTTAGGAGATATCTTAGAAAAGGATTAGTATTATCCTTTCACACGGTTGTAAAGCCCATTAGGGTTTCCTTGGTGTATAAGAGGAACCCTAAGGCATAAGAACTAAACAACGATTTGAGAAATATATAGAAGCATAGAGCTTTATAGTAAATTAGTCTTGTCGTTTCTTCTTTACTCTTGTGTTAAGATTCCGCATTAACACTTGATAATTCATAGTCAGCGTTTCTCATATAGTTGATTTGGATTTATCCAAGTTATCTATCGTCTTACAAAGGCTAGTTAGATCCTAAACCAAGGACCTACAGGCAATCCACAAAAAGACTTGCAAGAGAAAGGAGTGATTGACAATGGATGCTTAAGGCACATGACAAGGAACAAGTCCTATCTTACTAACTTTGAAGAAATTGATGGAGAATATGTTGCCTTTGGTGGTAACCCCAAAGGAGGGAAAATCACAGGCAGAGGTATAATCAAAATTGGTAATTTAGATTTTGAGAAAATGTATTTTGTAAGAGAATTAACGTTCAACCTCTTTTGTGTCTCACAAATGTGTGACAAAAAGAATAGTGTTCTCTTTACCGACACTGAATGTATTGTTTTATCTCTAAACTTCAAGTTAATTGATGAAAGTCATGTTTTACTTAAAGTTCCTAGAATGAACAATATGTATAGTATTGAATTATAGAATATTGTTCCTAAAGGAGGTCTAACTTGTCTCATTGTAAAATCTACATCTGGTGAATCTAAACTTTGGCATAGAAGGCTTGAACACATAAATTTCAAAATTATGAATAAACTGGTTAAGGGAAATCTTGTAAGAGGTTTACCTTTAAAACTTTTTGAAAATGATCAAACATGTGTTGCTTGTCAGAAGGGAAGCAACATAGAGCTTCTTGTATGTCCAAAATAGTAAGTTTAATTAACCAACCTTTACAAATGTTGTACATGGACTTGTTTGGTCCAACATTTGTGAAAAACTTAATGGAAAAGATGTATTGCCTAGTTGTCATAGATGATTATAGTAGGTTTAGTTAGGTTTTCTTTCTAGCTATTAAGGATGAGACTAGTGGCATTCTTAAGTCCTTTATAACTAGAATATAAAATCTTATAGATCAAAGAGTTAAGGTAATTAGGTGTGACAATGGAACTGAGTTCAAGAATAACAAGATGAATCTATTTTGTGAGAGAAAATGTATTAAATGCGAATTTAGTATAGCTAGACCTCCTCAACAAAATGGAGTAGCTGAGAGGAAAAATAGAACACTAATTGAGGCTGCTAGGACCATGCTAGCTGATTATAAGCTACCTACTACTTTTTGGGCTGAAGCAGTTAATACTGCTTGCTATGTACAAAATAGGGTATTAGTAACTAAGCCTCAAAACAAGACCCCTTATGAACTTTTTCTTGGTAGAAAACTAACTTTAGGCTTTATGTGACCATTTGGGTGTCCTGTTAGGCAAATAGCAATGATTGCTATTCGGATGAAGAAGTTCTATAAGAAGACAGGAAGGAGAGTTCGTGTGGATGGAAAAACTCCTGTTGGCTTTGACAAAAAGAAGCTTGAGTGTTTCAATTGTCACAATACTGGTCACTTTGCTAGGGAATGTACAGCAAAGGGGACACATGATGGAAAGAAGAAGAGAGATTCTCCTTATCAACATCAAGAAGCTGTGAAGCAAGAGAAGAATCAGCATGGGTTTGCAGACAATGGATGATGGGATTGTCAAATGGGAGAAAACACTGATGCTGAATGAAACAAATCAATGCACTTATGGCTATCTAGTCAAGCAATGAGGAACAAATCAACTGAAGAACATGGTAAGTTAGACGATTTATTGATAGTGGATGCCTCAGGGCACATGACAGGTAAAAGGATCAACTGGAGGATTTTGAAGTACCTTCAATGGGGGATTTGTTTCTTTGGGATTGGTAGCCCAAAGGCCTACATATTATGGTAAGGTTAGGAATAAGAGTATGGAAATTTAGATTTTGATAGTGTGTCTTTTGTAAAAAGAATTAGCATTTTTAATCTTATCTCAATTTAACAAATTGGTTAATAAGCAGCACAAGGTTCTTTTCCACTGAAACTGAATGTCTTGTTGTGTCTTCTGATTTTAATAATGCCTGATGAAAACAGATCTTTTAAAGGTCCCTAGACACCATACAATCTACAGTTTTGACTTGAAGACACCTTCTCCTGCAAGGTTTTGCTGTTTGATTGCTATAAGCCACATCTGATGAATCTAAATTATGGCATAGGAGGTTAGGTCATATCAATTTTAAAAATCTAAACAAACTTGTGAAGGGAAACCTTGTAAGAGGTCTACCTTCCAAGGTTTTCAAAAATGACCACACATGTGTTGCTTGCCATAAAGGCTAACAAATCAGGGCCTCTTGTAGGGCCAGTTAGAAATGCTTGATCACTTGCCTCTTTCACACCTTGCATATGGATCTTTTTGGTCCTACTTCTGTAAAAAGTATTAATCATGCAAGTTATTGCCTAGTTATCACTGATGTTTGTACAGATTTAGTTGAGGTATTCTTTTTGGCTTTCTAGGATGAATACTAGTAGTGGCATACTTCAGTCCTTTATTAGCAAGAACGATTGATACAAGCTTAGTCATAGGGTTTTTTTAAAATCATTAGATCAGATAATGGCACTGAATTTAAGAATAGAGGATATGCTTGAATTTTGATGGGTAACTAAGGGAATAAAACAAGAGTATAGTACTGCTAGAACTCCACCAACAAAATGGAGTTGCTGAAAGCATGAACAAAACCCTAATTGAGGCTGCTAGAACTATGCTACGATGATTCTCTTCTTACCCAACCACTTTTTGGGCAGAGGGCAAGAAGCAAGTAGTTGTACAGGCTGCTATATTTTTTAGATAGGGTAAGAGTGACAAAACCTACAAAAACAAAACCTCCATATGGAGCTTTTGTTTGGCCCATAACCTATTATTAGCTACATAAGGACTTTTGGAGTGTCATGTTACCATTCTTTTATGATAATCTTTGTATGCTAAGGCAAGTTTGATGGAAAAAATATGTGAGGGGATTCTTAGTTGGTTACTCACCTAAACAGCAAAGCCATATAGGGTTATTTTTTAGTAACCAAAAAGAGTTAGAAGTAAATCTGCATGTTTACCTTTATTGAAGATTAACACAATGTCCACAAAGGAGTAGGATTATAGATGGATGTTTGATATTGACTATCTTTTGATTTCTAGAACTATATTCCTGTATCTTTGGAGAATCAAGCTACCCAACATGCAGGATGCTTCGAAGTAACTAACAATGACATGGTTATCTACATCTATTGCTTCTGAGGAAAAAGATGAGGAAGTAGAGGTTATTGTTGTGCCTTCAGCTGTAAGGATTCCTGAAGAAAAAGATGAATCAAGGACTTCTTCAACAAATTCAAAGAAAGAGGTTTCCTCTACTGACTCTTTAGAAGATAATCCTAAGATTCAAGCTTTTAGAAGAAAGTTAGATGATGTTGCCCTAAAGCATTTAGGGACAGTCCCTGAAAACAACACTACCAGTACTCCCTCAGTTAATACTGGTAGTCACACAATTAATGCTGGTAGGCTTGAACATGATGATTCACTTATGCCAGAGCTAGAAATCTTTCACAAGCCTGAGACAGGGATTTTTGATGAGGCATCTTATGATGAGGAGGGTGTGATAACTGATTTCAACAGTCTTCCTATAGAAATTGAAGTCAGTCCTACTCCTACACTTAGGATTCATAGTATTCACCCAAAAAAGTATATAGTTGGTGATCTAAGTTTCAACTGTGCAAACTTTAGGAGCAAAGTGCAGAACAAATCAGGAGCTCTGCTTCTTCTCAGTCATATTCAAAAGCAGCAAAGAAAGAAGAACAATCACAAAGTTCAACAACATTGTTTGTTTGCTGCTTCTATTAGGAGGAACTAAGAAGTTGCTGAAGCTTTACAAGATGACATTGGGGTTCAAGCCAGCATAGAAGAACTGTTACAGTTCAAGCTACAACAAGTATGGGTTCTTGTAGATCTACCTCATGGAATGAAGGTGATTGGCACCAAGTGGGTCTACAAAAACAAAAGAGATGAAAGAGGTATGGTTGTGGAATAAAGCAAGATTGGTAGCCATGGGCTACCACAAGGAAGAAGGTATTGAATATGATGAGGTTTTTGCTCCCGTGGAAGAATTGAAGCCTATCAGGTTGTTTTTGGCCTTTGCCCATTTTTGGGGTTCATAGTATTACCAATTGGATGTTAAAAGTGCTTTTATGTATGGGAACTATAGATGAAGAGTTTATGTATCACAAACTCCTGGTTTGTTGATCTGACCATCCAAATAAGTTTTATAAGGTTGGTCAAAGCTTTGTATGGATTGCACCAGCCCCTCCTAGAGCTGGAATGGCTACTTTATCAATATTCCTAGAGAAGCATGGATTCAAAGGGGCACAATTGGACAAGACTTTATTCATTCGAAGGATTCAAAAAAGGATATCATGTTGGTCAAGTGTAGTGGATGATATCATTTTTGTTTCTTCCAACACAAGTCTTGGTTTGTTGATGAGTTTGAAGCCTTAATGAAGAGCAGATTTCAAATGAGTTCCATGGGTGAACTCACATTTTTCCTAGGTCTCCAAGTCAAGCAGAACAAAGGAGGAATCTTCATCTCTCAGGACAAATATGTAGCTGAAATACTCAAGAAATTTGATCTTGTGAATGTGAAAGCTGCAATAACACCAATGGAGACAAAGATGCCTTTGACAAAGGATGAGGAGGAAGCTTTTGAGTAGAGTTCACTTGTTCAGATCTTTATAGGTTCCCTATGTACTTAATGCTTCTAGACCTGATTTATGTATGCAGTATGTGTTTTGTTTCTCGTTTTCAGGTAACTCCAAAGATTTCTCATCTCAATGCTGTCAAGAGAATCTTCAAGTATCTCAAGGGCAAACCAAACTTGGGATTATGGTATCCTAGGGAATCACCCTTTGACTTGGAAGCATTCTCTGATAGTGACTATGGAGGGTCCAACCTTGACAGGAAATCCACAACTGGTGGTTGTCAATTTCTTGGACAAAGACTTATCTCATGGCAATGCAAGAAACAGACAATTGTGGCCACTTCAACTACTGAAGCTGAATATGTAGCTGCTGCAAATTGCTGTGGACAAGTATTGTGGGTTCAAAATCAATTACTGGACTATGGTTTCAATTTCATGAATACCAAAATCCACATTGATAATGAAAGCACAATCTGCATTGTGAAGAACCCAGTATATCATTCTAAGACAAAGCACATCTCTGAGATTGTCTCAACTTCATAAGAGATTGTTATGAGAAGAAGCTCATCAGTGTGGAGAAAAATTCACACAGACTTATATGTAGCTGACCTTGGTTGACCAAAAAACCCTTTTGATGGATCTCGGTTAATTACTTGGTGGTTAGCCCATTGTCTCTGTCCAATCTATTTATTTTGTCTCTAGATTATTATCTTAACTTATGGATTCAACAATTTTTCCATGATAACAAATAGCTAATTTTAAGGGGAGGCTTAGTTGTATAGTTTGTTCAATTCTGGTAGCTAAGTAGTCTTAATACTGTTTGTTAAGTTTATTTTAATTCTGGTAGCTAAGTAGTATTAATACTGGTAGTTCTGTCATATTAATACTGGTGGTAGAGTAGAGTTAATCCTGGTAGTTAATACTGGTAGAGTTAATCCTGGTAGTTAATACTGGTAGTTAATTCTTGTAGTTAATATTGGTAGTTAAGTAGAGTTAATTCGGGTAGTTAATTTTCATTAATTTTGTCTATACAATTTCTTGCAGTATGTTTTTCTTTGTTTTAGACTAATTTTGCAGGCCCCTTGCATGGATGCAAGGGAAGGAGTTTGCAAAGTTTTTTACGGGGTGTTACACTGGTCATACATATTTAATTATGGTTTGAAAAGAGATATTCAGCTTCTTGGACTATTAATTAATTCTGTCTTGTTTGGACCAAAAATTAGTCTGGTTAGTTGAAATTGTTTAATACTGTTAGTTTATTGTTATGCTGGTTGTGGAAAATTTGCCTTTTTCTGACTTATCACTATTTAAATGTTACGATAGAGATTTTTTACGGCGCATTAGTTCGTTACAACAGAGAAGCTATATATAGATAAAGTTTGATTTCTCTTTCATACTTTTCTTTTTATTGCTATCTACTTTTATTGCAAAGTAAAAATTTCCTTCATAACAAAAATAATCAAAAGTTCTGTTACCAGCATCTACAATTTCAATAGCATCAAAACCCAAGTACAATGGAATCGTTGTTATTTGTCTATTAAAGTATTGTGACAAACACAATCAAGTAGGGTTCTTGGAACCCTGACGAAGGAGCGCCAGGATTTGCTGGATAGTGGATTTTCTTCGACGGTTTCCCAACCTCAGGTTTTGCTTCTAAACATAATCCAAACTATCTACGAGTTCCTCCTTACTCAAAACAGTTTTGGCAGACTGCAACCGCCAATACTAACGCTGATGGGACTCTAGAAATAAAGGCAACCATTGATACCATAAGCTACACAATCTCTGAGGCGTCAATTAGGGATTCACTTCAATTAAATGACGCCACAGGAATACGATGTTGCCAAATGATGAACTTTTTGAGGGAATGGGGCAAATAGGCGTATTCTTACTGATGGAACCTTTTACGTTTTTGGAAAAAGTTTTTTTACACCCCAATGGAGATACTTAGTCCACCATCTTTTACACTGTATAAGCTCTAAAAGTGGTGGATGGGATCAATTTGGTAGCAATATTGCTACTGCGTTGGTCTGTCTATCCACTGTAGCAGTTTATTTACTTTTCAAAACCTTATTTTTGATGGTATGGATGCATACTTGAAAGCTATGACAAAGTTTTTGAATGTATCCACGATTTCTTGCAAAATGATCCTTAAAATATTCAACACGTGAAGGAACAAACACCTTTATTTAGCTGTTAGCCTGACCAAAAAGATATTTGGGAACATGAAAAGGGGTTTTCGAGGGGCACCAAGACCTTTATTGCCTTCAATGTTGCCTGTGGCTACTAACCCAAATGCAGGACAAGCTCATGATGCTGTAGCTCCATCCCAACCATCATCATCAACACCCCCAGTACCCTCCACATCATCTCCTCCAGCTGTTACTACACCTGCACCTATCCCTGTTACTACATCACCAACTATTCATACATCTACACCTACACCTGCACCTATCCCTGTTACTACATCACCAACTATTCATACATCTACACCTACACCTGCACCTATCCCTGTTACTACATCACCAACTATTCATACATCTACACCTACACCACCACCTATCCCTACACCTACACCACCACCTATCCCTACACCTACACCACCACCTATTCCTTCACCTACACAAATACCTGACACTGAACCTACACCCTTTGAGCATACTTATGAGGAATCATCTCCTGTCCACCATCACTTCTCACCCCCACAAGAACAGGCTCCAAGTCAAATGCCTATGGATGATGTACTTCATGAAGTTCCTAAGTTGATTTCAAGAATTGACAGCTTGGAGATGGATCTCAAACAAACCAAGCTGACCATGGGAAATGCCATAGTGAAGTTAGTCAAGAAGGTAAAGAAGATGGAAGGGTTCTTGAAAAGGAGGAATTTGGTTTTGACAGATTCAGAGGAAGAAGAACCTGAGGCTCAAGGGAGGAAAAGTCAAGATGATCAGCTAGATTCTTCAGTTACAAGGGAATTGGTTACACCTCCTACAACCAAAGGGTAGATGCGTCAGGGGAGGAAACAAGTGGAAGACATAAGCCCAAAAAAACACTCTTGAAGCAGGCCAAAACTCTTTCCAAGGTTGCAACTTTAAAGACAAGTCTATTGATAAGGAGGAAGGTACAAGAGAGAAAAGAGGTTAAGGGAAAGAAAGTAGTTCAAAGCCCTGGTTTTCAAGAGAAAGAAAGAAAGCTGATGCTTTGGTGCTGACAAGTTAGTACTGCTTGTGCCTGAACAAGTTAATTCTGCTATGTGTGAACAAGTTTAAGTACTGTTGAGGAATTAATACTGGACAGTTGTAAAATGTATTAAACTTAGTACTGGTGATGAACTACTTAGTACTGTTGATGCTAAGAAGTCTACTTCTGATCAAGATAAAGGACAAAGAGAAGGAAAAGCTCCCATGATCAGTGAAGAAACTCCAAAGAAGTCAAAACAGCGAACAAGTGTTACAAGGGAAGCTAGCTTGCTGAAGCTATTAGGTTGGATAATCAGCAAGAGATTGAGGTAGCTATACAGGTAATTTTGGATTTTCTCTTGGCATTCTAAGGAATTGCAGAAGAAGAAGAGTTTGAATGAGCAAATCAGAAGGGAAAAAAAGCTCAAGTTCAGTTTGATGCTCAGCATTTACACAAATGAAGACTGGGATTGACTAAGGCAAAGCTTGAAGTAGATGCTGAATTGACAAAGAGCATGCTTGGGAAAGTGAATTCAAGAAGGGATTTTGCAAAGAAAATGGTTGATCTTTCAATCAAGGAAGATAAGATATACTTTGCAGAAGAAATGTAGAGCAAAAAGGAAAAAGCCCATGACTCTAATCACAGTTGGAAGACTTATTGATGAACTATTTGAAGAATCAAGGGACATGGGAAGCTTCTCAGCTGATAAGTTTGTAGTTTTGAAGGAAAGAGAAATCAAGAATGGAGTTTGATAAGCTTGTGAAACAGGTTGAGGTCCTTCACCAATAAGTTTTTGAAGCCACTAAAGCTAGTTTGATTAGATTTGGTGAAGAGCTTCAGACTAAGACTTCAAAGAGAATGAAAGAGGATGAAGATGTTGAAGCAAAGGATGATGAGTCAACCAAGAAGTTTGGAAAAAGAAGAAAATAGATGGCAAGGAAAGGAATGCATACAAGTGTTGATAAGAATGATTCTGAAGATTCAGATGATGTTGGTGAGCAAAGCAAAGAAGAGTCTCTACCAAAGGTACTGAAACTCCAATTAATCATGTATTCCTGTAGCTATGAAAACACCTAGTTGTAGTACCTATAGGAGATTATTAAGCAAGGAGGAAAAAGTGAGGGTACCAAATTGTTTAGGGAGATGGAACAGATTATAGTCTATATTAATTTTGGTGCTATGTTGTGAAATCTATATATAGAGATGATCTTACTGAGTTGTATAGGATTGTAATGATAGATATGGGGTTGGATGGGCCCAGAGGATAAGTTAGAGAAGGGATTTGGAAAATGTTTTAAAGTTTAGAATTATGTTTGAAGAACATCTTAGCCACCAGGATTTATATTGGAGTGAATTTAGGACAGCCAAAAAGATTATAGTTGGTGATATTATGTACCTGTAGGGTACTTGCTTGAACTTAGAATTTTGGAAGTGTATTTGTTGTCTGAAAGAAAGTATCCTTTATCTTATGAGTGTATGTCAAACTATGTTTAAAAATGAAGCTTTTGGATGGGAAAGATGGAATGGGGATTGCTATAGATTGTTTGAAAATATGGAAAAAAAAGCTTTGGATTAGGAAAAGTAGTGAATGTTTTGTAAGGTTGAAAGCTAGGATAGATGATTGAGAAGGATACATTGGTGGAGGTGCTATGCACTACACATCAAATGGTTATAGATCACCATGTCTAATCATCCCCCCATAAGAACTGGCTAATCCCAGGAGCTAACGGCTCCTTGGTTAAAGACTTTCTCAATCAGTTCTATGGTTGACAACTTGCAAATAAGTTGTATGGTTTTCAACTTACCATATCTATTTAAGTGAAAGAGTTAGCTAGCCCAACAAGTTTTATGGCTTGTTTGTGTAAAGGCGTGGAAAAAACCATAACTAGTCCATAGATTCATGGCTTATGGTAAAGGGAACAATTTGCAAATCCCATATTAGATGGTTGACACTTTACAAAAAGTGGATGGTTTATTCAACTCACCAAGTTTCTTGTACAAGAGTTGACATGGGTTATCAATCCACCATGGAATTTACTTTTCTAGATGCAAAGATTTGACTAGCCTTGAGCAAACGGCCCTACAGGTAATGGCATATTCAAATCCCGTTGATGGCTATAATGGTTTGCCAAAATCACATATGGAATTCAATCTCACCATGTTTCAAGTACTGAGAGTTGAGATGGTTTTTCAGTTTACCCATGTGACACACACTTTCTGGTGGCCAAAAGGAATGGACTACTACAGAGTTAAGGTCTAACTGGTAAAGAGACATCAAATCCATTTAAAATTTTCAATGATTCACCTCTCACAGGAGTTAACACACCTGGAAGTGATGAGAATAGACTGAAACTCTATGATTTGATGTACAAAATTGTCAATGTTGCTGATATAATGGATTGATGAAGAGCCTTGAAGAACAGTTGCTGCAAAGATACAAGGAGAAGACTTGAAGTGTTGCAGATCAAGAACAACTTGAAGAATTCTATTTACAACATCCTCAGAAAGCTTAAAGTGTTTAAAGTAAAGATCAAGAATGTTTTGAAGAAACTTGAAGTTCACAAGTGAAGATCAAGTTAGGGGAGGATTGTAAGGAAAATAGATTGTAACAGACTTAATACTGGTAGTATAACAGTTAAGTCTGGTAGTAATAGTTAGGTCTGTTAGTATTGAGTTAATACTGGCAGTACTAAGTTAAGTCTGGTAGTACTAAGTTAGTACTGGTAGTCTTAGCAGTACTAAAGTTAGTACTGGTCATAGTTAGTTCTGTTTATAGTTAAGTCTGTTTATGAAACAGAATAGTAATAGTTATCTTAGAGATATCTTAGGAAAGGATATGTGTTATCCTTTCACACGGTTGTAAAGCCCATTAGGGTTTCCTTGGTGTATAAGAGGAACCCTAAGGCACAATGTTATGTACAACAACGTTTAGAGAAATATCAATAGAAGCATAGAGCTTAATAGCAATTTTAGTATTATCGTTTCTTCTTTACTCTTGTGTTAAGATTCCGCATTAACACTTGATTTTCATAGTTAGTGTCTCTCATATAGTTGATTTGGATTTATCCAAGTTATCTATTATCTTACGAAGGCTAGTCAGATCCTATACCAAGGACCTACAGAAGTGCGTCTTGTTCTATTATCCTAAAGTTATGAAAATAACAAAAGTCCATACATTCTAGTTAGTTGCTTAAAAAGAAAAGTATAAAAAATGAGAAAAAGAAAAAAAAATACAAAAATATGTGCGGTAATAAGTGTAAATATTTTAAAAATGGTCAAAACGGGGCTTTTCAAAACTAATGATTCTTTAATTCCCCTTGATGAACACTTAGCTACTTTTCAAGGTAATTAGTCGAGGGGGATTGAGATTCTTGGTTTTCTAAGTGTTTACTTATAGCATTGCGTGAGGACACGACAATAGTTTAGTATGGGGGATTTTGGTATGTGCTTAATTACACATACCTTTTACCTATAAAAACGAGCCTAAATGACAAAAAACGGACATAAAATGCCAAATATATGTTTGTTTTGCTTTGTATACTGTGCAGGTAACGGATATTCACTAAAGGACAAAAACAAAGCCAAAACTGACAAAACCGAGCACGGGAATGGAAAGAGCGTGAAAAGTCAAAGTCAAAGTCAAAGTCAAAAAGTCAAAGTCAAAGTCGAAGCCAAAGACGTGTGCATCTTAAATAGGTCAACCCGTACCCAAGTTAATGGGCCAAGTCAGCCCATTAAGCCTTTTATATAATTAAAAGCCCAAAGTCCATTTAATAACCAAACAAGCCCAACAAAAGCCCAACCATAAACCCATTAAATCTGTTTGCATCGTTAGTCCCTAGGGGTTTACACAATTAGTCCTTAAGGACTTACATTGCTAGTCCTTGAAGCCTTTTACCATTAGTCCTTGTAACTTTTCACCACTAGTCCTTAACACATTACACCGTTAGTCCCTCACCCCTAACCCCGTTTATCCCAAAACCAAAAAAAACCTGCCAAAACACTATTCATTGTCCTTGTCATCCCTGCAACCAAACGACAAACCCTCTTAACCTTTTCTTCACATCATGACAAACCTAAATTAACATATTCTTCAAGGTAAAGACAACCACGTTGGCAATCTTAAGGCGAATGATTGGACATGACAAATTCAAGGGCTATGATTAATTTAAAGAAACTCAAAATGGATTGAAGGGCTTAGATTTATGGCTTGGAGAACACTCACACAAGAAACACACCTCAAAGGGCTTCAACTTCTCAAGACAACTATAAGTAGTGTGTGTTTTCACACATTAGGAGAGTTTTTTTAAAGTAGTAATTTAGTTTATCTTTTTCCTTGTATTTTTCAGCTTTTTTAAGATTATTGACATTTATTTTCAAGCCTTGTAAACGTTTTTAAGATTAATGAAATTTTAAGTTTTTTATGAAATTCTGTTTTACTTGTGTTAATGAATTATAAGTTTTGATAAGCTCTAATAAGCTCTTGTTTAATCTGTCTTAATAAAGCAATTTAGACTTTTATATAGTTATAAGTGTTTAAGAAAAGTTCACTTAAAAATCCACTCCTTAAATTCCTCAGCTTATTTGGAAGATAAGCCAAACCTGGAAGGGCTTATAAGACAATACTAGCTTGTTTTTAAACAAGCTAGAGCTTGTTGATAAGCTCTAAGAGCACTTTATGCCCTTGTTTAAGCAAAGGGCCTTGTAAGTTTTCATTTTTTTGCTTATTTACTATTTGCTTATTTTACTGCTTATTATTAATGTTTATTGCTTATTTATGGTTGCTTAATGTTTAAATCATCATTGTTCATGTTTTTTAATAAAACTGTCATATTTAGCTTTGAAACTGCTTAATCTGTTTGCTATTTGATAAGTACTTATCAGTTGTTGAAATCTGCTTATTAGACCTTAAAGTTGTTAGTTGGATATTTGTTTTTCATAATCCAAGCTTAAACTAGTGTAACTTAGCTTAAAATGGTTTATCAGTTAAGAGCTAAAATGGGCCAAATTAGTTTTAAAACTGTTTTTGGTCACTTAGCCAACTTTAACAATCTCTTTTAAGTTGTTTTAATCAGTTGTCAAAAGTTTTTAAAGTTTAAAATCAAGTTTTAAGGTGTCTTCTATAAGTTCTTTAAATCTGTGGTTTTGAAAGTTGTTCAAACTGTTGATATTTGATTTTTGCTTAAAGGTTATTTTAAGGACTTGT
>BQNB010095662.1:0-25814 GCA_026074375.1 Tanacetum coccineum
AAACGCGTAAAACCCTAAAAATAAATTATGAATTTCTTAATGTCATACAATGACCTAAAATACGAGGTGTTATATTTTGACTTGTGGGACTCGTGCATAATCACAGTCCTCAAGTCGCCATAACATAGTAACCAACTCCTGCCATTGAAGCATATAGTTCCATCCGTACGCGTTTCCAACTTTTCCTTTCTAACTTTCTCCGGATCCTTAGCATTTTCAAGCAACATGCCTCCTACATCTTCGTTCTTGATGTTCTCTGGTTTTCGTGCTTCAGTCTGAGCATTCAAGATTTGTTTGGGAAGATCCAAGCCAATAGTCATGACTAAGGCTCGAACTCTTAATGGTTGATCTCTCTCCTTCCTGCTTAGAGCATCAGCAACAACGTTTTCCTTTCCTGGGTGATAACAGATCTCACAGTCGCAATCACTGAGCCACTCTAACCAACAACGTTTCCTCATGTTCAACTCTTTCTGATTAAGAATGTGTTGTAGACTTTTATGATCAGTGAACACCGTGCACTTGGTTCCATAGAGGTAGTGCCTTCAAATCTTAAGAGCGAACACTACTGCTCCAAGCTCCAAGTCATGAGTTGTATAGTTCTTCTCATGAATCTTCAGTTGGCTTGATGCATAAGCAATTACCTTTTCTCTTTGCATTAACACAGCGCCCAAACTCTTCTTTGAAGCATCGTAGTATGCGATAAAATCTTTGCTTCCTTTAGGTAAGGCCAGGATTGGTGCACTGCACAACTTCTGCTTCAACAGTTGAAAAGCTACTTCTTGTTTATCACCCCACTCAAACTTGACCTTCTTCTGAGTGAGCTTTGTCATTGGTTTTGCAATCTTCAAAAATCCTTCGATTAATCTTCGATAATACCCAGCAAGACCTAAAAATTGACGAATCTCTGTTGGCGACTTAGGAGATGCCCAATCTTTAATGGATTCGATCTTGGCGGGATCCACGTAAATGCCCTCACTATCAATCACATGACTAAGGAACTGTACTTTAGGAATCCAAAATTCACACTTGGAAAATTTGGCATACAACTCCTCTTTCTTAAGCAATTCTAAGATTAGCTTAAGGTGCTCCTCGTGTTCTTGCTTGTTCTTTGAATATATCAGAATATCATCAATAAATACAATAACGAATTTATCCAAATATGGTTTGCACACCCGATTCATAAGGTCTAGGAATACGGCAGGTGTGTTTGTCAAACCAAACGGCATAACTTGAAATTCATAATGGCCGTAGACGAGTTCTTGAAACGTTTTTGGAAAGTCTCTTCTCGAACCCTCAGTTGGTGATAACCTGACCTTAGGTCGATCTTTGAGTAGACACTCGACCCTTGGAGCTGATCAAATAAATCATCAATTCTTGGAAGTGGATAACGGTTCTTCACCGTTAGCTTGTTCAATTCCCGATAATCAATGCACATCCGGAATGATCCATCCTTCTTCTTGACAAATAGGACCGGAGCTCCCTAGGGTGAGGAACTAGGTCTTATAAAGCCTTTGTCAGATAGTTCTTTTAGTTGCTCCGACAACTCTTTCATTTCAGAAGGTGCCAATCGATAAGGTGCCCGTGCTACAGGTGCAGCACCAGGTACCAAATCAATTTGAAACTCCACTTGTCGAGTTGGAGGAAGACCCGGCAAGTCCTCAGGAAATACATCGGGAAAATCTCGGACAATGGGTACATCCTCAAGTCGCTTCTCCTCCGACTTGTCTTCCGCCTTTTTCGTAGTAACATGTGCCAAAAAGATAGGACATCCTTTTAGCAAATATTTCTGAGTTTTGGTGCACGAGATGATGTTCAATCGTGTCTCATTTCCCCGGTTACTCCCGTCACCATGAACGATTAGAGTTTCATTTCCCCAGGGGATGCGAACAATCTTCTCGGCACACACAATGATCGCTTGGTACTTCGCCAACCAATCCATACCAATTATAGCATCGAAGCTACCAAGTTCTACGGGCATTAAATTTATGTTGAATGGGTGGTTCAGGAGATTTAATGTACAACCCCTAAGAATAGTGTTCAACCCAATTATCCTTCCGTCGGCTAATTCAACATCATAATAGTGATCCAAGGTAGATGGTGTGATGTCAATTTGGGAACTAAATGCAGTGGACACAAAACTCCTATCGGCACCAGTATCAAATAAGATAGAAGCATAGCGGTTGTTGAGAAGGAACGTACCCGTCACGACATTGGAATCTGGGTTTGTCCCCGCATGCCCTACTACATACACCTTCGCTGGAGCATTGTCATTTCTAACCTGATTACCACGGTTGTTGTTGTTGTTCTTCAGCTTCGGACAGTCCGTCTTGAAGTGTCCCCGAACCCCACACTCGAAGCAAGTAGGCCCTTGACCTGTCCCACTTCCTCTTTGGTTACTACCCGGATTAACACTTGCAGAACTTCTACAATTTCGCCCCAAGTGACCAAATTTGTTGCACTTGTAGCATTTTGGAGCACATGGACCGTTGTGGTGGTAATTGCATTTGAGATATAAAGGTTTAAATCCTGTATACGATTTATTATCACCAGATCCTGCAGTGTAGGCTCTGCCAGTGTTTTGCCTCTTGTTTTCTTGTCCTTGTTGGTTTTGATTATTTCGGGAAGTGTTTTCAAACTTCTGCTTGTTCTCAGCCTGCCTTTCAGCGATAGTGTTGATTTTCTTATCCATCAGTTCAAATGCCATTTCAGTAGCCTCCTGCATGGTTTTCGGTTTAGATGCCACAACACTTCCCTGAATCATGTCGGGCAACCCACCGACATACCTTTCAACCTTGTCTGATTCTTCAGGAAACATTCTAACGCACAGTAGTGCTAGTTCTTGGAATCTTTGATTGTACCATGTCACATCGGTACCTTTCACTTTTAAATTCCATAACTCAACCTCGAGCTTCTTCATTTCATTCCTCGGACAGTACTTGTCAGTCATTTTCTTTCTCAGATCTGTCCACATCATTGCATACGCAACATCCTGACCAACAATCCTAATGTGGGAGTGATGTGAAGTTTTAACACACGTAAAAATATATATATATAAAATATAACCTTAAGAGTAATTAAGAAAGTTACCAAGTTACCCTTGATAAAATTCACTCTCAAAAATATATATAATATAATATAAAATACGTATATTAAACCGGGTAAGTATGATCACCCGGGTCGTTATCCCCAATGACTAGTGAAATTGAAACCACGTTTAGGTTCGGATCCTGATTTGAATGAAACAAAGATGTTTGATTTGGAAAGGGATGAAAATAAAATTAAAAAGAACAATTAAACAAATACGGTAAATGCAACTATAAAGTAAATTGACTAAAATTTAACCCTAAAAATATAAACTAAAATTTCACTAAACAAAGAAAAAGTGCCGAAAGTTATTAAAAGTAAAAGCCCTATTTTTACTCTTTTTATAAAAGTTTAATTAAACTAATTAAAAATTAAACCTAATTTCATCACAAGAAAATATAATACCCGTTAGATTTCGTAAAATCATAACCATGACATGACATATGCAAAATAAGTAAAGTGAGATCACATTACACAGTGAAATATACAACTAAATTGTAATCATCAAAGATATAATCAAATCAACATTCTTTCACAACAAATTCGATTACAGACATGACATAATACCACCATTCCATATATAATTGGAAAACATACATGATTGGTTCAGATACAAAATGATCACATCGATTAGGTTACAAAATAAAAGAATATATACACCCTAAAGCCATACTAGCCGGGATTAAACCCGTAATACTTAGTAGGCTGTACAAAACAACTAGCCATAACAAAATCTAGGAACTGCTGCCAGCCTCCTCTAGTAGCTCTGGCTGTGCAGGACCCTTAGCAGGTCCCTGCTGTCTTTGTAACTCTGCCATCTAAGTTTGAAGGCTCTTTACCAGCTTTAGTGCCTCAGTGAGCTATCTTTGCCTCCTGTGATCTGCTGCCAGCATCTTTGAAATCACCGCCTGTCTCCTACGGGCTACTGACTATAACTCTCTAATCTCTGACTGCTGAGCTAACACTGTGGTATGTAGCGACAAACCACAGTCACTGCTAGGACACTGCACCCCATAGGTCCTATAACCCATAGACCCTCAAGACATCTTGGCCCTCACTTCCTCCATCAGAAAACGTGTATGTGCATATGCACGCCTATCTCTAAACAACATGTTGATCCGACCAGCCAATAGCTGTCACTGACTTTACTCATCATCTAACCTCGTATAAATCTCATCCGTGTCCTGCCTAACCCTAGTCTCAAACGCTGTCATATGTCGACCCAACTCCATGTTAGTACTAACTGGTGCCCCCTACAGGGTCTCAACTATCTCATCCCACGAGTCGGTGATCCCATATCCAACATCTTTCTTCGGATCACGCCTGATCTCCCTATCCATAGTAGCTACAAAACCATAGTCTGCCCTAAGACCTCCAGCCGGTCTAGCAGCAACAGCATACGAGCTCTCTCCGACCTCGTATGCAGGACCAAGAGCGATACCTAACCACTTTCGAGGTGGTAAGGTAACATCGGGTATGTCCTCTCTACGGTCAGTAAAAAGTAAATGCAAGGGTGGTGGTAATGGTAGTGAATAGGAAGTAGATGCAGCCTCGGCTCTCAGCCGGATCATAGCAGCTCGATAGCCCAACGGACGAATAGGACTAGCAGGTGGTGATGGAGATAACACAGGTACTGGTGATGATACTGGTAGTGGTGGTGATACTGGTAGTGATGGAGATGGTATCGGGGGTAGTAGTTGAGAAGGTATCTAGGGAAGTGGTGATGACCATGGGGAGAGCGATGATGATGGTGGAGTAGATATAGCGAGAAGTCTGGCAACCTATGCATCAGACCATACTGGTGTAGGTACTGGAGCTAGAATAGAAATCCTAGCTGTCACACGATATGTAGGGTGTGGTGGTGGTGTGGCCGCAGACTCATCAGTCCCGAACGGCTCTGTCTCCTCCGCAGATGAGGCCTGATCAGCAACTGGTAAAGCAACAACTACAGAGTCGGTAGGAGCTGGGTGCTCTGTAACATTCTATATTTTCAGGTCGTTTACGACGTCATCTATTTTACTAATTTTTTTTTCTCGTACGCGTTTACTTTTAATTTTATTAGTTAAGTTAAATCGCGTAAGCTATAAATTATCAATTAGCGTAAACGGACACCAAACGAATTAAAGTTTTCGTCAAGCGAGCAATATATTATTTTTACGAAAGTAATAATCAACTTTTTTATATTTTATTTTTTTATTGGTTACGTAAATTGTTTACGTTTCGCGATAAATTACGTTTAAGCATACCCGGAACCAACAAAATTAATCTACGCTTCAACAAATACTTATGTTTATAACAAATGCTCAAAGTTTTATAAAACTTTACCTACATTCATCACTTGAGCCGAATTTACCATGAAATAAATAAACCAATACATACACTTTACAAAATTATACAATATGTTTAAAGTTACCAACTTATACTAGGCAAGTAATACTTTCATTTTGCAAATAAGATATTAGCTAGTCAATTCATTCCCTAAATTTCATGAGATGATTTCTATTTTAGGGAACCAAGTCATTAAAACCTAAAGACTTTCACAAGTTTTGACCAAATACTCCTTAATTCTCTCATTGTGTTTCTTTGACTAGTCTTAGGACTATAAAAGGCTTGCACTAGTAAGTAAATTAACACACTTCTCATTTGCAAAGAAAAACTTTACCATATACTCCCTTTGTCTCTCTAAAACCCACGGCCAACATCAAACCATCACCAAATCCATACAAAATTTTATTTACAACACTTACTCATATTCTTACATCATATCTAAGACCTACCAAGAAAGATTTAAGGCTTGGTTAAGCCTTTACAAGAGTTAAGCAAAGAAAAAGGAAAATTAAGGTTACTTGGAAATTAAGGTTTTCAAGTGTTACAAGCTAGGGTTTGTAATCTAAACAAGGGTTTAGATTGTGTTGGTCATCATCATACACCACCATAAGGTTATCTAAAACCCTTTATGTCTTTACAGTTATTATTTTATGTGTTTATATGTTCTATTTAGCAATATCACCATTTAGGATACTTTTAAACATGTAAAACATATTTCTACTTGTGATCATGGTTTTGAACATTTTTACATATGTTATGAGGTTAATAATATCATGAAATAATGGATATATAAGTATTGTAACATGTTGGTTAAGTGTAAACATGTATATGTATGAACTTGTAATTTAAAGTTAAGAAAGTTTAAGGTTTTTAAGCCTTGTTAAGGACTTGATACTTAGGAACTCATGGACACAATATGGATCTTGGACTCTATTATATGTAAGACAAGTATATAATAAGTCTTGGAAAACTTGTGGTAAATTATTAAGTTAAAAGGTATATAAAACAAGTTATAAAAATGGATATGTATAAGTATTATAAAGGGGCTGTTTTGGTTCGACCTTGGTAACAGCCCTACCATGTTTTAAAAAGATAGTACGCCTCATGACGATTCCAAAATGATAAGAAACTCGAAAAACCGATTTATAACGAAAAAGATACGACGATTTCAAGTTTACGTTAAATATATACTTTTATAAAACTATTTTTATAAAAGTTACTATTCACCACAGAAACCTATACTTTTAAAACATCAATAAATCGATAAAAATTTTAAATACGAAGATGTGCTCAAAAGAATCGCTAAAAACGGAGTTAAAACGAATAAGTTACGACATTTACGAGATTTACGATAACTAAATCTATAAAAATAAATATATAACTGTTATGAACAGTAAAAATCACTATTCACCAGAAAACTCAGATTTTGAAAATGTTATATTTTGATAACTCGTCTTAATACGAAGGCGTGGACGTAAGAAACGAAAGAAACGGACTTAAAACAAGAAAGTTACGTCAGTTTTATTAAAGTATACTTATAAACGTTTTTACTTTATAAATATGATTTCACTAAAACGATTAGATGGTGATGTAGCTATATAGAATTATATGTGGTATTAGTTAATCAAAGTACTATATTACTAGGGAGTTTCATAATGAGGCCTCTTCGGGGTGGCGTATCGACGAGTTGTTAGATTTACGATTTATAGTGTCCTATCTCCTCATATGTCACTACATGACCTCTTAATTATGATAGCCCGAACGATAGTATGATGAGCTATATGACCTATAAATAATCAAATAGTTTAGTACTTATACGACCTATATTGGATTAGGTTGCATTTGATCGTAAGCGTGACGCATTTTCTATTGTGGATACTTGTTGATTACCATTCACTCGAGGTGAGTTCATAGCCCCATTTCTATCTACTTGTTTTATAAACTCTACGGGGTGAAATTGCATGCTTGTTTTACTACGGACACAAGTATTTTAAACTGTATGCTATCCAGATTATTGCCTGATTATTATTGCCTAAGTTACCATAGTGCCATCTAAGTCCCTAATAAAATGAACCGTCAATTTCTACTATAGTGAGCGCTAGTGTTGTGGATAGATCTATCGAGACTAACAATCCCCACCGGAATTTATGGTCACAAGTTGATCATGGTGCATTTAACATTTAGAGAACTATAGGCTGTTTTGGCAGACACCCTACCTATTTGGGGAAGACAGACAGTTAAGGCTTCGGGGTCATGAGCTTAGCGCAATAATACATGTTTTGGACTACTGAATTTGTTTCATAGTCTACCATCACTTAAATCTTGTGATCCACACTTTTACAGACAAACCTATGAATTCACTCAACCTTTGTGTTGACTTTTAACATGTTTAATTTCAGGTCCTAAAGTATAAGCTTGGATAGGAGTCGTGATGGATATCAATGAAGATGGATTCTGTGTTATTTAAATTCAATGCAAACTTTAATCAATAAAAACTTAAGATCACCTTTGGTAAGTATGAAGCTGTTGGTTTAAATTAAAAACGATGTGAAATGTTTATGACTTTTAAAACATATGGGACCTAATGTATGAACTCTGATATTTTGCTATGGCATCGAATGAAATCTTATCTTAAAACGTCCATTTAAGGTCGTTTCCTATATCTTGATTGTTGTACTTTGACGTAGCAACCCATTGTTACCATTCCGCTGCATACCAGAATTTGGGGGTGTTCTCCTCCTCATCCTCATCGGCCTCGATGTCAACATCATCATCCTCTGATGACTCATTCTTCTCATCGCCGTCATCTTCTTCGTCGGCAGGATAATCGACAGGATCCTCCTCAGGGTCCTCATCGTCATCCTCCTCTGGGTCCACCTCAGGATCAGACTCCGGAACATAATCTGGTGACTAAGCAGTGGGTGAGGCAGCAGCAGGCAGTGGCTGCTCCTCCACCGAAAAAACCTCATCCTCTTATGGCATATACTCAGGGTATATCGGACCTGGAACATAATCTAGTGAAGGTGGTGACTGTGGCTCCCCGGGGCCCGGTATGTAGTCTGGTGATGGTACAACTCCTGGTGATCCTATATCTGACAACTCCTCAAATGTACTGGATATCTCTGTGTGTGTGACCCCTGATTCATCTGAATCTGACATGACTTTATCTGAAAATCCAAAATAGTTTATATTAGTATTTAGTATAATACTCTTATAGTAATATACATTTATATCATAACATGTATATCAATCAAGAATGCATCTAGTCCAATCAACTAATGCAACAACTAGTGTATGCATAAATGTCTGCACCTATGTATGTCCCGTGTAAACCCCTTTGTATGAATTCGATGTTTGAAAACGGTTATAGTCCAGCAAAAACATTTGACCTAGTTCTCTATAACCTTGGCTCTTGATACCAATCTGTAACACCCCTAAATTGGGTCGCAGCGGAATAAGGGTCTGGGGCGTGTCACATCTTAGATCAATAACACAAGATATATATAGAACGACCATTAAAAGTCGTTTAAAACTGATACATTGGATTTAACAAACATTTGTTACAAAAAGCCCGAAGCTTAACTTGTTCATTGTTCATATTACAAAGATACTAGTTCATAATACATGATTCCCAAAATATAATGCAACCATATCTTTAAGCATGTCATCCCAAAATACAAAATCACCAATGTATCGCTTGCACCTTGTGCTTACCTGACCCCTAAAAACATTGCTTAAAACTTCCCAATAATGATTGGGAGAATACATAGGTTTGATAAATCGTATAAAAAATGTGGAACCGACAAGATTTTTCCCCAAGCGCATATGAGAGATGCAGGAGATGCAAAACAATCACATAATTTGTAAATACTTTGCACTAAGGTTTAATAGAGCTCATGACACTAAAGCTCGACATAAATAAATAGCAATATAAAATTGCCCACATTGCCCGTATTGATGTTCTAACCCGCAACATCCCTAATCCGACATGGTATACGTTCGTTTGTCTAGTGATAGCTAATCACCCGAACGGGGATGTGGTATGTGCTTAATTACACATACCTTTTACCTTTAAAAACAAGCTAAAATAACCAAAAAACGGACTTAAAATGCCAAATATATGCTTGTTTTGCTAATTGTGTTTTTGGGCCCAGGAACGGATAAACTAAAAACAGACGAAAACAAAGCAAAAACGACAAAACCGGACTCTGGAATGGAAATAGACTGTGAAAGACAAAGCAAATCAAAGCCGGAAAGTCAATGCAGAGTCAAAAAGTCAACAAAAAGTCAACTGTCACAGTCAAAAGTCAACCCAAGACAACCGCCCGAAGCAAAAAGTCAACATGATCAAGAAAGAATAAGTTTAAAGTGATGAAATTGGCCAAAACCCCATAAACTTATATTTATAAGAGAAAAGAGGAAAAAAGAAGACAAGGGCTGATTTTGCAATTTACTCAAAATAACAAGTGGGGGGGCAAAACTGCCAACTCCCCTAACTTGTACCACCCAAGGACGTGGGGTGCAAAGAGTTGTATAACTCTTGGGGACTTGTTTTGCCAAGTCCCCAAAGTTATATAACCACAAGGACGACGGGTGCAATGAAAGATATAACCATGAGGGGCCAAACATGTAAAATTACCAAACCCACACCCTGTTATAACTTAAAACTAATTTTCCCGCCTAGTTTTCCCCCCAAACACACTCACGGGTGTGTATACCCGTTTTTACCCTGTGTTTCTTCTCCACCACCATGGATACTCACCTCCCCCCTCCTCCACTAACTTTCCCAGCTGTGAGATTGCCAAGTTGGCAATCCCACACCTCCCAAGGCCTTGTTCGACGACCAAGATTGCTTTTTGATGAAATTGAAGGGCTAAGATGTGTTTGCTTTCCCCCTCTCACACAACTAACACAAGAACTCAGTATAAAAGAGATGAAGACAGAAGATTAGAGAGTAGTTAGTTTTAGTTTTTCAATTTCCTTTGTAATTTTCTAAATTCATGTACTGTTCATCCAATTAAGTTTCAAAAGTTTTTCAATTTGAGTTTAGTACTTTGTTACTACATTTGTACTCTTCTTTAGTTATTAATGAAGCAAGTTAAATCGTGTTTATGTTTTAAATTTCAAGGAATAAGCCATTTTCTAGCAATAAGCTCGTAATAAGCTATTTTTAGCTTATTACATTTTCTTAAGCTCAAAAGTTATACACAACTTGTTAAAAGCTTTTATAAACTGTCTTTGTTCATTAATGTTCAATACCTTCCTTTTTCATTCAAGTTCATTCAAATTTGGAAGCTCAAGGAGGTAATAAGCTCCAAAGAGCTTATTGAGCTTTTAAGCTCAGGTTTAGAGGCTAAGGAGCCATTAGGTCAGGGATTTTAAGCCACTCACTCAACAAGAGTGGCTTTGGGTTCTGAGACAACAAATTTCTCAGGTTTAATTCCTCAAGCCTCAATTTAGCTTAATTTTAGCTTTATCTTTTGCTTATTTCTATTCAAATTTTGTTTAACTCTCTTTAATCATGTTTGTTTAGGCTTAATCTCTAGCTGTTTTAAGTTTTCAGTAGGTTAAATTTGTGTAACTTTAGTTTTTCCTTAAAAACTGTCATATTAGCGTATTAAGCTAGCTAAGTAACTAGCTTATTCTTCTTAATAAGCCATAGATTTAGTAGCTTAAATACTTCAAATAGGTTAGTATGAAATGGAGTAGATAAAAGGTTTTATAAGTTTTAGCTTTTAAAACAGTTTTTAAGTCCATTTAGTTTTGACAGTTTTCAATAAAGGGGTGTTTGGGATAACATGAAAACGGGTCAAAAAGGGTTTGTCCATGGGTTGAGGTACTTTGGCTAATTTTAGCTTAAGTTTTTAAGCAATTTTAAGCTGTTTTTAAAAGGTTTTTAGTTTCAAAGTGGTGTTTCAAAGTTTTTAAAACCATTTTCATAACTGTGAGTTTTTTTTAGATACCACAAGTGCTTATTTAATTAAGCACTTGTGGTTTGAGTTGTACATCAAAAAGTTTGTGTTTTGTGTGTTAAAAAAAGATTATAGCACTTGTAGGTGTTGGGTTTTTGCAGAAAAAGGGTGTGTTTTGTTTATTGTGTCTAAAAAAGACTGTTCAAAAGCCTGTGGTCTTTTGGTACTTTGTGAGTCAAAAAAACCACAAAAGGTTCTATTTTGATCACAGTTTCTTAAAAACAAAAAGGCCATTTTTTGAAACCACCCAAAAAATAGACAAGTTAGTAATGGTTTTTAAGAGTGTTCAAAAGATTTGTGCGCATGTGTGCGCTTTATGGTAGAACACTAAATCTGTTTAGCTTATTCTTGTTTTCAAGTGTTTGAGCTTATTTTGCAAGGTTTTTATCAAGTCTGTCTATATAATAAGCCGCATAGACTTTAAGCTTATAATTATACTCCTGGGCAAAGGGGCGATTTTTAAGCACTTTTTCTGTTGCTCTTTAAGCAAATCCAATATACTTTAAGCCAAGTTTTGGCTTAGTTTTAGAGTAAATATGCTCTTAAAATAAGCCCTGTCAAAGTTTCGAGACTTGAAGGCTTATATGTGGGTCTTATTCGCGCTACTTATGAAGCCAAAAGAACTTGCATTTGTGGTGTTTTTGGCGCATACCTTAGGCTGAGGATTGATTTATTTTTTTGATTTTAGCTTAGTGAGCTTATTCCATAAGCGCAAATTGGCTTCCTCATCAGCATTTTTGGTTAGTTTTAAATAGTTGTCAAGTTTATTGTTTTCCTTTTTTGCCCTTAGGCTTATTTGCCAAGTGTGACTTAGTAAAGATTTTAGCTTTTAGGCTTATTTTCAGTTTCGGTCACGTTGAAGCCCCGTGGCCGCAATCAGCCGCTTATTTTGTTTAGCTTTTTCACTTTCCTTTTTTTGCTTATTTAGGTTTGTTTTAAGCCCTTAGCTTAATCGTCTAGTTTTGGCATTAGCTTAATTTGACCATATGTCCTAATAAAAGAAGTTGTAGCAAATAATAATTTGGCCTGTAAGCTTTAGAAGCTAAAATGCACATAATGTTTACAGTCTTATATTTAAGCTTATTCGTTGCTTTTCATAAATAAGCTCTAGTTGACAAAGTTGCGTTAAAGCCCCATCTCGAGATTAACAACTTTGCTTCTTTTGAGATTTTACGAGAAAGAGAAAATATATAGAGAAGGTGTAAGGATCGACGTTGTGGCGCACGGGGTGAGCAGAGTCTCGAAACGGGACCAAAGCGATAACATTCCCCTCTTTACGCGGAACACACTCTACACACTGGGGCATGTGTCTTTTGAGTTATTAGGGGATCTCAAGGCTAGTTGTTATTATTTATAGTCATTTTGGGGCTATAAGCTTTTTTGAAGATTGTTCGAGCTTATTTAAGGGTCTTATCTTCTCATGCAACCTATGTTCTGTTTTATTGTAATTTTTACGTGTGGATTCGAGTTATAAATAGTGAAGTATCTTTTTGTTAAATTTTGTCAGAATTTTTAGTTGATCGTTTAATTTTGTTGTGTTTTTATAATTTAATTTGTAGTTAAAAGTTTATTTTATTCTTAAAGAAAATACAAAATATATCAGAGATAAAAAAGTTTTGCTGTTTTTTAGAAATCTTTGTGTGCTTTTTGTATCTAGTTTGTTTGGAAAAAATATAAAATATTTTCGTTAGGGTCATTTTTACAACTTTTTTATTTATTAAAGCACGGTCGGGTGTCGTTTTTTGTTTGACATCGTTTTTGTCTAACGAATATGTCCGTTTTCGGTCTAGTCTGTTTTATTCTTCGTGATTGTCTCCATGAGAAGGTGTGTTTAGAAGTGAAAAATTCTCCGTAGGGTTTATTTTTAAAGATTTTTGGTTTTCCCTTTCTGGTGTTCGCAGGATGCGGGCCCTGTTTTCTAGTTTTAATTTCGTAATTTCTAGCTAATCTTTTCTGATACGTTCTTAGTCCGTTTATTTATCTAATTGACTTTTTAACTTCCCAATGCTCATTTCTTTCCTTTCCAAATCAAATCTAGCTTGTGCGTATCGATTTAACATCCAGCGCGAGTTGGGGATAAACGTACCCGGGAGAAGCGCTCTATACTCTTTTAGGTTTTATTGATCTTGTTTGTTGGAAAGCTCTATACTACTTTTCGGTTTTATTGATCTTGTTGGTTTTTACACTTATTTATATATTTTATATTTTATTATATATTATATATATTTACGGTGTGAATATAACCAATCAGCTGCCTAATGTATGTCATGACTTGTACAAGGCATGATATTGCTTTTGCAGTGGGTAAACTGAGCAGGTATACTAGTAATCCTGGTACTCAACATTGGTAAGCAATTCAGCGAGTACTGAAGTACTTAAAGAAAACCATGGACTACAAATTGACATATACTTGTTATCCTTCAGTGTTGGAAGGTTACACTGATGCAAGCTGGATCAGCAACTCTGAAGATAATTCATCTACTAGTGGTTGGGTATTCCTGCTTGGTAGTGGAGGTGCAATTTCTTGGGCATCCAAGAAACAAACTTGCATCACTAGTATACAAAAGGGTTTATACAAGGGTTAACCAATCTTGGGCTCAACAGGTTTTTCAAGGGTTATCTTACTCTAAAAATGAGAGTAAACAAAAGAGTTTATACAGGGGTTAACTAACCAGTGTAGTTAGTTAATATCACGACATGTATAGGCTTTTTGGGTGTAATCCTAGAAATTTACCAGTTTACAAATTGTCACTCCATCTATTTAAAATAGTACTTATTATTGTGGTCTCGAATAGATATACCAAGCCAAGTTCTAAAGTCTACAACATCACCGGCACACTCATAATTTTGTAGAATTTGGGTAAACATTTAGAAACGGATAAGGCTAAATTCTCACAATATCTAACAAGGGTTATGTATGCGAGTTATGTAACTAATAATTTCACAAATATAGACAAGTAAGCGTTCTAATTATCCTCCCCCCACTTGAAGTATACAAAGACCTCGTTGTATAAATTTAACATTAAAAACGGGAAATTAAAAGAATTAGAACGAGAAACTCCCCTGGGATTTGCTCGGTATGATCCTCCATGTTGCGTTTATGAGCAAGATTGTGTGTTGTAAATGCGGGTCTAAATGCCAACATGAATACAACATACAGAATTCCAGAATATAAATACTCCACCAAAAGTCATCATTTTCGTTCAGAATGGTCTGGTATAAGATATAGGAAAATCCAATGCAATTCTATCTCTGGTATTCTACAGTTAGAAAACGAAAAACAAAAACTAAAAATTATACAGGAAGTCAAAACACCGTATCCCAAAACTAGGATACTCCGTATTGAGACCTGTAAAAAGTATCTAAGGTACGGGTCAGATTGCCAAATACGTCGTATCATTGTTATGAATACGCCGTATAGACAAATCTGACAATAATGTTTTAAAATGCAGAAAATAAAGGACTGGATAACGTCCAGACAATCAATACGTCGTATCTAACTGCCATGGATACGCCATATCGAGAGTCTGGGAAGACAGACTCGATAACAGAATTGAAAATACATTTCAGGTTGTCTCTCGGCAAGCACTTTTGTTTACAGAAAAGTCTTTAGGTTAGAATTGCCCCAATTTTATCCCATCCTTACAAAATAATTTGGGGTCAAACGGGATGCCAAATGGCACATATAAATTCTTAATAACAAATATTAATGGCATCCCTTTGTTAAGACATTGACGAATCATGATTTTAATCATTAAAATAAAATCTTTTATAGTAAAAGATTTACCCGGTGTGTCATGATTTGTATCAAAACTCTCTTTGAACTCATGGGATTGAGTATCAATATTAGCATCAATACCATTATTCGATTGTTCAATAGAGACATCATCCGAAGATATATTGACTTCATCATTATCATTTTCCGAATCCGTTTTCAAATCATTGATAGAAGTTATTTATAAGAAAATAATTTTTTGTCGTAACTAACTATGTAATCTTCATCGTCCGATTCGTCAAATGATATTTTAAAGTCAAAATCAATTCTATCGTCACGATGAGGACTTACCGTGGGTTCGGACGAGATCTTGTGGTTAGTTGCCAAAGGATCATTAAAGACGATGGCTGGGAAATCTGTTTCAAAATCTTTGAAGTAATCAATATGTTCATGATACCTGACCTTACCGTAGGTAGTAGTTTCCCAATTAAACGTCTAACCATGCCTGCGAGCTTTTTCAGCTTCAAGCTCGACGTATTCTTCCATGGTGATGTCAGGATTGTCCATCTTGACATGTAATAAATTGGCTAGGAAAGAAAAGGTCAAATAGACTAATACGCCATATTTAGTTAACTGAATACGTCGTATTCATGTTAAAGTCGAATACGCTGTATTGGTTTAGAAAAAAAATTATACGCCGTATCTAAAAAGATGAATACACGGTATTGAGTTTTTGACTCAGAAAATTACGACTGACTTTAATAATGCAAACAAATAAATAAAACACACAAACACACAATATGCAAAAATATACAATACAGAAAATCAAACACACAAAACAAAACATACAAAAATGCAAATTAATCTAAACTAAAGCACTAATAAAACAAGAATTAAACAACTTCACTCCCCGACAGCAGCACCAAAAACTTGATGTGTCGTTGTGTGTAGGTATTTTATTTATCAAGTTTTACATTTATATTTTGCCGACTATACCTAAAAACAACACTAACAGGCAGTGTACCCGATCAGATGTAGCTTCGTTGGTAAGTAGGGTGTCGATCACAAAAAGAGAGAGCGTTAATTCTTAGTTCTATCAGTATTTTAGTTTATATATGTTAGTTCTAATCTATGTTAATTCTAAGTTAAACCTATGCTAAACCTAATTCTAACAGATAAGAGGGTTTTCAGTCTGATAGACTGACACAGGTTTTGTGGTGACTTAAATCTACTTCCGCTACCAAAACACACGCAAGACAATAATCAAAAGATAAAATAGCGGTCAAGCCAATTTTAAGGAAAATATATTAACCATGATTAATCAAATAGAATGTTGGTTTGTTTATTTAGTGCAATGAATGACTTATCTCGAGGGTTATATATTTCCTAGATTTAGGCGGTACTTTTTCCTAAAATCTAGACACGTTGAATTTTGTCACAATTAAACGCATCCGCATAAAGCATTTTCTTTGCTGATTATTATCTATCTCAGGAGATTAATAATGGTGATCTTATTAAACCCTAGCCATCGGGACTTTACCCATTTACTGCTTAACGGCTCTTTATATACTAGTAGTCCACTGTCCAAGTCTTTACTAAGGGAATCAGAACGTTATTTGTTGATCCCAGGTCACCTGCTAGTCCAACTTGTTCACTAAACCAATGGTAAAGATGGGTCAATATTTGTGATCCTATGATTCTAGATATATAAATTGCAATGTGGAGAGCCATCCCGGTATCTAGCTAACTTGGTGGTATCACTAGACCCAGTTGAATGATAGGTCGCATACTTAAGCACATAGACAAGTATAAATTGATAAACATAATCAACGATAAAATAAGCAATCGATATAAACAAACTAAACATTATATTATCATAATCATAGCTAATACCCAAGGGTATTAGCCCTTAACCATTGTAATGTATACAAGCATAATAATCAACAACCAAGGTAACCTAACCGAGTTAAACGAATGATAACATAAATTGAACAATTATTCAGAGTATGAGAATTACAAGGTGTTTTCTATGGAATTAAGCGCGTTGCGAGACCTTTTTACTCTTCTTGTTTTCTAAAAATAGACTTTTGTGGTAATGGTATCATAAATATGATCAAGCACACCTAAAACTGAGTTTAGGGTTTTGTATTTATAGAGTCTAAAAATTGATCGATACGCCATATCAAGCGATGTGGGATACGGCGTATTGGGGTATTTTTCATAGGCCTGACGATTATAATATTCTAGAATATTCATCAATCGCCTCTCAATACGGCGTATGAAAGCTTTTGGATACGGTGTATTGAGTCTTCTTCGTCATGGATGTCTTTGTGAAGTTAGGGCACGGATACACCGTATCTTTTTTATGGATACGGCGTATTGGGGGTAAAACCAGTTGGTTCTTCTTTGTTGAACAAAGTATTATATACGACGTATCGTTGATGTGGATACGTCGTATTCTTCAAAGTCAGGTAATGATCTTTTAATTTGTCAAAGTCTTGGATACGTCGTATAGGTCTAGAATAATACGGCGTATTGGCTGTCAGATCAGTAGACTTTCTTGAACTCTTCATTTAAGCTTCAAAATGCGTGCCTTTTAGCATAACTTTACCAATTACTCCATAATTACTGCAAATAACAAGTTTAAGCAATTAAGTACCAATTCATGCAATAATTATACAAAAATAGGTAAGAAAGAAAGTGACGTTATTTGATGTCATCAATTACCTACAATCTCCCTAGCCCCAACAACTGTTACTGCCTTTTGATTCCCAAACTGCCTAGTTTGTCTGTCATTCCTGGTTCTTGGAGTAGAATCTACATTCTTGTTTCTGGAGTTTGATGAGGTTTTGAGGTTATTGTTGGTAGGTTTATAGATCTTCATTAAGTACTTGGCTATAAGTGTTATACTCTTCTGCATATCCTTATCTCTCTGAGCCTGTTCTGGATCATTGTCTTTTTCAGATGCAGATAAAGATGGAGGTGTTCTTGGTTTAGCAATTTCTTTGCCTTTTGTTTTGGTGGGTGTATGAAAACTGGTTGATGATGTGTGTCTGGAGGATGTGGTCTTGTTTTTGTGATGTTTTGGTACATGATAGTAGTTATCATTATGCTATTGTTGTGCAGCAGCAACAAGTGCAAGAGGATTTGCATTCCTGGCTATCTTTTCAGCACGAATTTCAATGACTTCATTCTGGTATTTTTTTAGAATGTCAAAGAGTTTGTGGTATGATTCTTTGTCCAAGTCAACAGTTTGCTTGACAACCGTCATAAATCTTGACCATTCTGGCTGGAGTTGCTGTAGAAACTAAACGTTAACTTGCATAGCAGCAACTTCCAACTGGTTTCTTACCATTTCATTCATTATTTTGTAGAACCTTGAGTAGTATGATTCAATTGACTCCCTATCTCTTGAAGTAAACTTGCCAAACTCCCAGAAAAGATTGGTCTTGGCATCCTGCTTGTTTAGTGGCTCACCTTGCTGCAATCGTTCAATGGTTGTCTACATTTCTTGAGCTGTTTTGCATACATCAACTGTGGAATAAATTTCATCCCCGATTCCAATCAAGATCATATGAATTTCTTCAGCTTCAGCATCAATGTAAGCACGGTTTTCAGGTAATGTGTTCTCATATGTTTCTTGAACAGTGTGCTCAGGTATAGCTGGATCTGTTTCAGTTGCTGGTTTAGCTAGAACTATGACTCCTGTCATTACATATGGTCCATTGAAGATACACTTCTTCAGCTCTTTCATGTTCGGATCTGTGTCAACATATCTTATGAAACGTGATTTCCACTGAGCATATCTTCCCTTTGCAAGCATTGGTGGACGGTCTTCGGAACCTGCTGCCATGATGTCATTGTGCATTTGACTGTTGTTGTTTAGAGTAGTCATGATGAAGGATTGATTTGTTATGAAGTGAAAATGATTTTGTAGGATCATATGTAGGTAAAGTGATTATTGTAGTAAATTGTGGTTGTTGTTGAAGCAATTGATCAATTAGAAACAATTGTCGAATTACTAGTCTTTAACGTCCAAAAGAAGAAGCTGTAAATATGAATCAGACACCAAAACCGTAAGATAAGTAATTTATTTCATAGGATTTTACAAAGTTCTGACATATTTCGCACAATGAGCAAAGCATGTCATATTTCGCATGATAAGCATATTTCGCAGGATAAACAAATTTCGCAAAATCAATTGAAATTGGACATAATTCTGTTTACCAAAAATGACTTATTTCGTAGAATAAACCTGTGAACTAAAAATGACCTATTTTGCTAAATAGACATATTTCGCAGAAATAAATTGTCTTGCACAAATCATAGAATAAAATGAAAATGCTTATTTCGCACAATCAATCAAAAATGGCATAAATCACAGGATTAACTGAAATTGACATATTTCGCAGAAAGGATCTGTTATGCTTATTTCGCTGTCTTAACATAAATTGACATAAATCGCAGGATAAGTGAAATACTTATTTCACAGTTTCAACCTGTGTTGCTTATTTCGCAGAATAAGCCTTATAACATATTTCGCAGACTTCAAAAATATTATGCTTATTTCGTAATCTGTAAAAATAAGCCCAGAAGTAAGTCCACAAATAAGCAATTATAAGCACTAAATAAGTACAACTAAACTATTGAAAATAAGGAATAAAAAATAAGCCGAATATCAATGAATAGCTTCGAAAATAAGGAAACTATAATAAGCCGAGACAAAAGCTTGTAAAAAGCTGTCGAATAGCTTATTCTTACCACACCTTAACACTAAACCTGACCCGTGGTAATTGATACCAAATGTTATAAGTTTCTAAATCATCATCACATAATAATCAAAGAAGGAAAAATAGAAGAATTCTAGAGAGAAGTTAGAGAGAGAAAGAAATAAGAGAATATAGAGAGAAGTAAGGGGATTATCACAAATGTGTGCAAGTTACAAATGAGACAACCAACCTTCTCTACACATGGAGAAGATGTATTTATACTAAGGCGTACACGCCTAGTATTGGATCATGGGCCGGGCTCGAATCTTGTGGGCTTTAGCCCATAATGGTTACACAATTAGATTGAATAAGCGAGCCCTATACCATTAACTAGCCTATTACAACGTGAATAAAATAAAGACCAAAGATTCCATGTTCGACTCAATATTTTGAGGCTAACAGATTCCGTATCCTTTGATGGGTAAGGAGGACTAAATATGAGGTTGTCTGCATCTTGGCACGACAACTTACTAAAGTTTTAGCCACTGCAGATGTGTCATGTTTCTTCGATTAGGAGTTTTTACATTTGTTAAGGTGTCGGGTTTAGATCAATAAAAAACCAAGACCACTGATAGAGTGCGCCATATCAAAGAAAGATGTGAAGTCGAAGAGGACGTCGTGGAATCTAATTTGGTGCAGATTGGTTTTCGCCATGTCCTCTTCCATTTCCTGTCGTTCTTTGTATATGTCTGCCCCTAGTCTCAGCTTTTGGTTGATCTGGGACCGAAATATTAGGAAAGGTGCACACACCAAACATCAAATAAGTAGGTAACACTGGTTTTACCCTTTACTCTCTTATTTTACCTAAGCAGCTTGATTTCTTTTTCCGGTATTAAATTTGACTTTCGCAATTCAACGTAGAAAATGTTATACGCTTTTTCCTTAATTGTTGTTTCATTACAAGTTCAGCTACATCTAGGTTACTGAGCATCTGTTGACAATAGAGGTTAGTCACCTAAAGGTTGATTAATTTTTACAATTTCCACCTGCATGAGGCACCGAGTTACATATCTGCCAACAACTATCACTAAATGGCGATGATAAAAATGAGCAGTCTATGACTTGGCTTGGCTACCTCTTTCGTATGCAGCTGTGATAGACATCCATGTCACATTCTTAACTGAGCCAATCGGTTTCACAAATAGCCTTTGAGCTTATACTTGCAGGTCCAGTTTACTAGAGGTAAATATTCAACTCTATCGAGCATTCCTAGCGTTTGTTTTAGAAGCAAACAACACCTATTTGGTGAGTGAGATTACATTCATTTCATTGTCGGCTTCTTACTCGACGCTAGGAATGATTTCGAGAGTGTTTTTGGGGTTTTGACACTTTCACGTGTGCTCGGCTGTACAACCTGTTGTACATTCCCACACGCGTGACAGTCACAAAATCCTAGGCGTGCATTTAGATATGACGTTTGTTTAGATACATGTTGAGATTCCCTTTATGAAATGGCACATCCCATCGACAGTCTTTCCTTACAATATTTCATTCTATTGAACATCCCTAGTGTCCATGTCAGAAGTCAAGGACATCCGTTTGGTATATGAAACTACATCCGGATGATTGTTGGCTTCTGGCTGGTCGCTAGGGATGTTTTTTAGACTCTACTAGGGGTTTTGTTACCTTCAGGCGTGCCCAATCTATAGAAAAAAGTCTACATCTCGGCGTACGTGACACTTGCAAAATCCTTAGCATATCCAAAAGGGCTTATTTACATACAATTATTTATCTTTTGGCCCCAGTTAAGTTCATATAATTTTCTTAACTGCTTTTTCGTCTTTGACGTTCTACCATAAGTGTATTCTTTCATGCGATAACGGGTTGAAATATATTTCTTGTCAATGACTGCAGGTTTTATGCGTAATACTTATTACGAAAGCTTTATCCAGATTTCGACACAGCTTGCTTTTGTTGCTGCAAAAGGGGAATGAATCACATTTAAACTAGTTAAGTTTCTGTTTTGTAAGAACAAGTAGCCTAATGCAACTTATTGTATGACTTTAGTTTTGCCGTTACCATCACAAAATTTATCAAAACAATTCTTAAGATATATTCGTTTACAAATACCCATCCACGTAACACGTCCGGATCCATTTCCGCCAAATAAAATCGACACCCGCTAACTGTCCTGTAGCGGAGCGCAAGTTTACCGACTCATTTCATACATATAACAAACAAAGTTCATGCAACAAATAAAATAATATAACTCAATATGCATAAAAAGATTCAAAGTATAATTTTATTACCTCATTAATTGGACAATGAAACAAATTTACAATTGTAGAAAAATAAGTTATGTCTAAACTTAAATAACAAAAACTTTAAATTTTAAAATGTCAAAGATAAGAAGAGTAAATATATAATTACTTTCAAATTACGTCTAAAACTTAGTGCAATATTATTTTTCCACAATTAAAGTGATACAAAACCCCAATGGCCGTCTTCATCTCTCCCAAAACCCCCACCACCGATCAATAATTCACCCACCATAAAATTCAGTAACTACTTCAACCATTTATATCTTCAAATAAAAAACTCAAATCACCACATCAATTCTCTTGTTCTTTTGTCAGATTCTCTTAGGGTTTCTATTTCAATTTTGTTTTAATTTTTTCATGGGAAAGCGATCATCGGCTGAAGATGGTGAGGGTTGGACTTGGATTTTCAGAGGTAAGAACTCATCAGATAAATGAATTGAAAAACCCTTTCATAAAGCTATGGAAAAATAAGCATCCTCGTTTTATATCACTAACTTTCCATATCATATCGAGGCTCGAGATCTTTGGAAGATTTGTGCGCCATTTGGACATATCGTTGATTGCTACATCGCGAAGAAGCCTTCTAAGGTCGGTAAGCATTTTGTTTTTGTTAGATTCCTTAGAATTAAGAATGAGGTAGAGTTTTTAAATCCCTAGCAAATATTTGGATTGGTAACCACCATGTGTTTGTCGCGGTTGCAAGATATCAAAGAACCAAATCTGTTAACCAAGGATCTAAAGTCGAACATCTATTGCCCCATCGTAGCAATATTATCCCACCACGTAATGAACCTACACCCAATAACGATAGGAACAGCCAAAGAGCTAACCCATCACGTTCGTTTGCCTCCATAGTTAATGGAGTTACCTCGTCAAAGGATACTTCAAATATACACCTTGTTGCTAAAAAAAGTCATAGAGCTATCTGACTTGGAGTTAGTTTGAGTAGACAACTCTTTGGAATCGGTTTTGGTCAAGGTAAGAGAAGTGGGCACTATGATTAATTTGTATCGCATCTGTAGAAATGAAGGTTTCCCTAATGTTAAAATTCATCATGTTGGGGGACTATGGACCTAGATCCAGTTCAAGTCTGCTGAAACTTGCATGGCTTTTAAGTCTAAGGATTATTTTAAGAGTCTTTTCGTTTCTATCAAACCAATCCAAAAGAATTTTGTGATAGATGAAAGAATGATCTGGATCGATATCCAAGGTCTTCCATTGTGTGCTTGGGGCTCGACTGCACTCAAGAGGGTTGCTTCGTCATTTGGCAAATTCATGTTTTTTGAACTTGATCATTCTGATAACATGAGTATTGGGCGCCTATGCATTGTTACTAAACATAAACAACTTATTGATGAAGAGGTTCAGTGTAAAAACACCTCAGGAGGAAGATTATGGGTAGTACATTTAATAAGCAAACTCTCAAGATAGATAATATCTCCATCCGAGTCATAATAATCGTCCTCAATATCCGTAGAAACATCAATATCTAGAAAAGCATCGATCTCATCAATATCGTCTCCTGGGTCAAAACATTCATCCTCATTAAAAGCGAAGAGAGGTGTGACTAGCAAATCTGGCTCATCAAGTTTAGAAACATAGGAGTCCTCGCTCTCGATGTCCTCTAACACCTCATCAAAGAGAGGATTTACGTCACTAGAGATGTACTCGTCATTGAATTCGAAAAGAGGGTTCGAGTAAATTTTAACATTATCTTTCGGAACGTCTTCACCTGATAGTGACTCGTCATCACTAGAAGTAAAATCATCATTTGAATTGTAGAGAGAGTTAGAGAAAGTCACGGATTTTCCCTCAGGAATATTAATGGGAGAGAAATCATCACACGAAGATAAATCACACTCACTATCACTCCCGGATGTATCCTCGGACTCACTTGGGATTGGGACAAGGTCCTCAACACTAGACTTTATGAATTCGTTCGATTCCTTTTCAGGAATAGTGCTAAGATTCTCATCCCCCATTATGAGAGAGTCCTTAGGTTCCATAATAGAAGAGACGGGTGCGAGAGCAATAGACCAAAGAATTTGAGGCATTTTATTCAAAGGAATAAGATACTCCTCGTCATCATCGTCATCCTCGTAATTGTAACGTCGTGAAGGTTCGGGAGTATAATTACTAATATTAGCCGCCTGCTTTCGTTGAATTACCATTTCACAAAATGATCGCACCATGTTGAGAAGTTCATTATGTGACTCTTCTAGTTTATCCCATCTATTGTGCACATCACTTATCCTTTGCTGATTAAGGTCTTCTTGATGATCGATGGAATGTTGCGGGGGTTGGTCAAAACCAGAATAGTTAGAATTATGCTCAAAGTGGTTTTGATTCATCGGTTGACATTGAAAACTTTATGAGGACCCCCACAGTTTTCACAGCAATGTATTGTTGAGAATAAAATTGGTGTTGAATTTTGTGGATAATAATTATCTTTGATTCATCGGTTGACATTGAAAACTTTCATGAGGACCCTCACAGTTTTCACAGCAAAGATATTGTTGTGGAAAACTCGTGTGAGTTATGTGGTGGACAATCATAACCATAGTGCGAATCGTTCCCATATAACTCACACGAGTATATCTCGTACTGGGGTTGTGGAGGGTGGGTGAAAATGTTTGGAGGATCATTGAAAGAATTCGGATTTGAATCATAAACGAATGAATTTCCAGCTTCAGAATTACAAAGTGAACAAACTCCTTCTCCAAGATAATATCCACACCTCTCACATGTACACCGTTGACAACGTACACCATCTTCTAATGGATCTTTACACCCAAAACAATGAATTTGGTTGAGCGAAGATGTTTGGGGTTGTGAAGGTGGGTAGGAAAAATCGGGTGTTTCATCATTTGAAATAAGATTGGGGCTACAGACAAACTCGTCTTTGAAACTCACATTGGTATAATGCCGACAATTTTCACCGTTAAACGGTCCTCCACACCACGAGCACCTCAAAAACCAAGACATGTTGAAGAATTATCGGATAAGAAGGTAAAGAGAATAAGAATTAAACGAATAAGAGGATAGAGAAGAATATTTATAGATTTTTCAAATAAAACATAAGGAAAAGAAATAATAAAAATAAGGAAGAAAAATATTTTTTTGGTAACCGAAAGTCAAAGGTGCACGGAAGCTCTCTAGAAAAACGCACAAAGAAGCGGAGGAGCGGGTAAGCGCGAAGCGTTTTAAAAACCTTCTCCTTTCGGGTCGAAGTTCGTTGGATCGACCCTCCTTATACCTCTCTTATAGTTTGTTCACCAAAGGTGAGCCAGTACGACAATTAACAAACGGTTATTTTTAATTTCTAAATATAAAAGGAAAATATAAAAGAAAATAGAATAGAAAAATATTTTTGGGTTTTTATATAAAATAAAACGAAAACTTTCACGGGGAAAGGATCTTCAAGGCTCGAACACAAACAATCCCGTAAAAATCGCTACACCTCTCCCCGGCAGCGGCGCTATTTTGATATCCTATATTTATGATACTAGTAATATCAAATAATAAAACCTCAGATATATATATATATATATATATATATATATATATATGTTAGGAAATATTGTAAGGTACTGCTGGCATATAACAAAGTACTGTTAGTTATATCAAAGTACTAGTAGTTATATCAAAGTACTGTTAGTTATGTTAAAGTACTGTTAGCAATATC
>BQNB010095663.1:2500-24481 GCA_026074375.1 Tanacetum coccineum
TTGTGTCCGAGATCTTTAAATCATTATTTTTTCGTCTTGATCATCTTTGCCACCTTGCAATCTTGTGTCTTGGCCAACATGCTCATACTTTGCATCATCTTGAAAGCTTGCTAACAATCTCCCTTGATAGACTTGATATCTTTGAAAGAAGATCTTGTATATCAGAGTTTGTGCGGAAGTCTTTGTCTTTAATTCTTGATTTTTTGATTCTGGAATCTCGATGCTTTATAGTATGTCTTTCGTAGTTTTGAGCATGATCATGTGGTAATGAATCCGACTTCACTGGGATTAAGGCAACACATCTCCCCTATTTTGTATCCTGAATAAAATAGTTAGGCAATAAAAAAAAAAAAAAGCTGTGTGGACGAATATGGCTTTGTCAATTCATCTGGATTGGTTAGATTTAACCTTCGGTTCTGTAGGTACCATTTTACCAGTATAAATAATGTACATGGTGCATCGAGTAGATTCAAAGAATCTCCTTGACAGGGTTTCCAGCTCAAAGCGTAGGATCTTCTAACACAGATGTATTAGATTCACCATGCTTGCTAGTTCTCATTACCCGAACGTCTCAAAGCAGACAACACGATAAGAGTGAATCAGATAGTTACTATCTTTCTGATTTCTCCGTCAATTTATTTCCTGGATACAAGTTGATCACATTGAATGCACATCGTTTCTTTCTGTTGACACAAGGTTGATTCATTTAGAATCTCACCAAGTCACTACCAATAAGCTTGTTTGATGCTGGTCAAGCGCCGGCATTTCCATCTTTCTTTGAATACCTTAGTATCATCGGATGTTCTGGCACAATCACAAGGATAATGGCGTAGGACTCTTGTTGATAGCTTTTGAAACTAATTGGTCGTTCACAATGTGTTAGTAATGGAATGTGTCTAAAGAGATTTATTTATGGATCTTGTTGGCCCTTGTATCGATTAGTGCGTTTTGGTTTAGTAATCGGGGGGGTTTGGACGCAGACTGCACTATTCAATATCAACTATCTCAGAGTGAGAAAGCATAGAGTCGTGTGTTATCTCTGTGACAAATTGAGACAAGAGTCAAGTTTTCTGTTAAGAGAAACCATAATGGCTGGGAAGGGTTGTGCATTGCATCACTGGGTCTATGATGTCGTCTTCAATATCAGCAATCAACATTGTGATTCTGACAGCATATGTATTGACCCGATTTCTGCCTAAGTTGTGTGGAGGGCTTCTTTCTTTAGACCCTTTATCCATACATTTCTTTTTAATTCTTCAACCCCTTCAATGCTTACCAAGACGTCATTACTAACACCTTGTTGTGATTGTTCCAGTGTTAGCTCAATCTTAGTCGGCATTCTTCCCTTATACACATTCATCTCCAATCATACCTAAGGACTGCTATTTCTAACTATGGAGTGTCCTTGGGTAGATCCCTCCGGTTCTGGTTGGATCATAGGACAAATACCTAACCTTACCACCTTATGACTTCAGAATCGTCGTGAAATAAGATGTTGTAGGGTATGAGATCGTAACCATAAAACCTTTTTCGAAGAGTATCAAGCACTTTGAGTCGATAAGATCACTTATTATTTTCAAGATCATATTTTAAATACATTTCTCCCCTTATTTTAAATACTAATTCACTTAGTTTTTGAAATACTTTGTGATTAAAATTTATCTTGAAATACCATGGGGAGAAAACTTTTATACTTTGCATGAATTATATGGAACATTAACTTGCTCCCCCTCGATTTTACATATGTTTGACACCAAAAACAATGTTACCAAGTTGTAAAATGAATATAAAATTGAGAGTTAGCATTGTTGAGTACACAATTTTGAAAGATTATTAATTGTCATCGAAGAATTCATGAAAAATTATGCTCAACCACCTAATCATCTTATAACAGTCACTCTATTTAATAGTCATTATTATTCCCTAGATGTTATTAAGACCTTTTATAATGTGTTGAATACATAAGAATTGTCATGTTATGATGTATCCAACAATCATTAAAACATTGTTTTTCAGAAAACTCCCCCTCAAACATTGACTCATTTAAAAATGACACCAAATGTAGAATAATTGTTTTGTAAAACAATATGAGGGATGGAGTGTTGAACACGCAATTTTGAAAGATTTTGAATTGTCATTGAGAAATTCTTGAAAAATTATGTTCAACTTTTTGAAAAACCAATTGTTAGAAGACTTCTCTTCTAACTTTAAGGATAAGCGCACTGAAATGTACACTCTCCTTTGTCGTTCGGGTCCGAGTTGCAATCTGAGAGTGATTACAAGTCATTAAGAAAATTAGAAATGACATGTTTTGAAAACTTTTGTAACTCCTGTTCGAACTTCATTTACACGCCCGTGTCGTTATTAATCAACATTTCTAGGTACGTAAATGTTATCGATTCCAAGAGACATGTCGAGAAGAATATTTTTTGAAACATTTTCTGATTTTTTGATTTTGTATTTTCTTTTTGAAATTTTATATTTTTGTATTTGGTTTTATAAAAAATATTTACATGTTGACCTCAGCATCGTTATGTGATGGTGAATGAAATAGGTAATTTCACAACTTTCTTGTCGATGGATGTAGCTATCTTGTCTGCTTGAGGAACAACTTTTTGAACCAGCTTTGAACTTGACTGTTCATTGTTGTGGTCGTGAATTCCGAGTTCTGAACTGTTATGATCAGAAGTCATTGCTTATTCATCAGATGAAAATTCCTTGAAGCCCTGGTTTCTCAGATATCAGTCTTTTCAGCAACCAACCTCGGAGTCCTTCCTTTGTAGGATTTAAAGATGTACCTGCATGTATGTTTAAGTGTACATGCAAGGGACATCAGAGTTTGTTTGCATTTCTTACTCGTTTTGTGTTATCGTCATTTTGAACCATTTTGGGGTTCACTGTCCAACTTGGTGTGCTAGAGGAATATCTTTCCAGTAGAAACCACCTATGACCAATTGTCTTGAAAATTTTAAACCATTGGTTTCCTCCTACGCAAGTTCTATGAGTCATTGTTTTCTCATGAACAACAAATGTCTTTTTTGGATCTGTCTTTTTGGTTTTTATTTCAAAAATTGTTTTTTTTGCTTTACGGGTATGTATCATTTTTGTTGTCTTATTGGATGGAACCTTTAAGCAGTGAGTAGACTTTCATTTAGGGAATTTTGTTTTAACCAATAGAATCATGATTGGCATTAAAGACATCATTTCTTGACATATTGAGCAAAACAACATGTTTGGAGTCAGCAAAAACTTCTAGAATCCTTTAGAGTGTTCTGCTGATGGGACGTCTTTGTCGTGATGAACTACTCTTTGATGCAGGCCAATTCCTATACTTTGGTTATTGATCCTAGGTTTTGGTTTGCTCATTAGTTGGGGCTTTGTGATCTACAGACCGGCATTATACTAGGTTTGAAGTTTCCATATTACTTTCTTGTGGTCTTTTTATAGCTTCCTCTGGTGTGATTATGAACCATGTCATTTAACTTCATACCTCAGATGAAGCCAGGGGTGCAATATGTGATGAGGTTTTGTAACCAGCTGATTATCTTACTTTGGCAAATAATGTGTAGTGCCATTTCACTCTGACAACAATTATTTCATATCTGGATTTTGACAAAATCGTTATTGACATTCAACTTGGGAGAGGAAACCGTTTTTGCGTTGATAAGTCTTGGTAGGTTCAGACTTTAACGCAGGCGGTTGTCTAAAACTGATTGGGTTTCTATGTGGTTGTAATGACGGTTTCTAAGAAATTGGCGATTTGGCTTAAACTTGTATCAAACTATGTCCTATTATTTTCTTTAACTCATTTTTTAATGCTGACAATTCCAAACCTTTTTCCTGAAGTTGAGATTTGAATTTATCATTATTTTGCAATCAAAGATGTTGTGTGTCTCCTATGTTCGTAGCTCTCGTGTCTCTGATAGAAATCAAACATTTCTTTGTTAATGCCTTTTCAAAGTCTCAAAAATTTTCTTATGTTATTCTAAGCCACTTATGTTCCAATTTCGTATGTTTATTGTTAATTACTATCTATGTCATGTTTATCATTGGCCGTCTTACTTTTTACTTTAATAAAATTGACCATGTTTGCCTTCTTTTAAAGCTTGTATTTTGATATTTAAGTTCAAGAGTAAACACATGTGCTTCCATTCTTAAAAAATTTTTTGAAATTGGGCAAGGTTCTTTTTGAGATGAATTATTTTCAGATTCAAGGATTGATTGACGTAGTTCAGTTTGTTGGTTATTAGTTTCGGTTGCAGGAAGAAAAGGACATGTGTCAGGACATTGTTCAGCATTCTGGTCAACCTCTCCTTCATTATTGAATTCAGTTTGCTCAGTATGTTGTTGTCTTGTAGCAAATACATTGATTTCAGCAGTCGTTTGTACCTTAGCCATTGGCTCTTCATCATATATAGGTCTGATATCTTCATTATCAGCATGTGCATCATTCCCTGATCTTTTGATTCTGTCCCAATGCATTCTGTGTTAACCAAACTAGCATCCACTGCTTTTCCCGTATCAACCTTTCCCTTTGTTGTCTGAATATGTCTCTCATTCACCCTAATGTCATACTCTCTTTTATGCTTTGCTCTTTCATCAATCGACTTCTTAACAGATTCCATGTGTTGGATCAGTGTGTTACGGAATTCTGGAATGGAATATCAAGTTTAATGTGTGATTGTAGAAAAGTTGTTGCGTATCATTACAACATATATTCTAATACATAGACTTCCATGACTTGATGAAATCTGAAACTGTGTCTCGAGTACTTTACTTTAAAAGCTGCAATGGATCCAGATCTCTTGAAATTCTCTTTGTCAAGTGTTTTTTTGTTGGTCCACGGTCAGAACATTATGCCTGTGAAAGTTCTCTATATTGACAAAGAGTGTGAGAATGCACTTCCGTAAGGCATCACCATTTGGTCTTGTATCAATGTATCGTAAGAACCGTGATCGCCATTGTGCATATCGTCCTGTTGCAAGCATTGGTGGACGATCCCTTGAACCAGCTGCCATTATGTTGTTATGCATTTGACTGTCGGTTGTGGAAGTTACAATTGGAGTTGTCATGATGAATGATTGAAGAATTATGAAGTGAAAAATGATTGTAGGATCTTAAGTAGATGTGTTGTGATTGAAGTTGTGGTAAAATGAAAACAATAAACGTCCACGGGATTTTACAAGTCTATGATTAAAACCGAGAAAAGAGTTGTGTCTTTCGCGGGATTTTACAAAATCAATAGAAAACCGTGAATGTTAATTGATTTGGATTAAGGTTTGTTTGTTGTGAATTGAATGTCTTGAAAATTCAAAATCTTAAACTGACATGTTTCGCTTGCAATTGTGCATATTTCGCTTGGCTTGAAAGAAAAAATGCATATTTCGCTTTGCTTGGAAATTACGTGTTTCGCTTCAAACTTTACACATTTCGCTTGAAAACTAAAACTGCATATTTCACTTGAATTTGAAACATATTTTGCTTGTACTCAGTCTTGCATATTTCGCTTGATGTTTAACATGTTTCGCTTGGATTCAATACTGCATGTTTCGCTTGCTATTTAACATATTCCGCTTGAACACGTAACAAATATATTTCGCTTGAAATTCTAAAACAATTGGCAGAGTTTCTTTCTTGAATATTGTAATATTTCGCTTGACTTCAGACCTGCATATTTCGCTTAACAAACATACATATTTCGCTTGAACTTTTCCTGCATATTTCGCTTAAGAGAACATACATATTTCGCTGCAATAATAACCTGCATATTTCGCTTAGGCTTGTCTTACATATTCTGCTCGGTGTCACTTTCGAGTGAGGACCACTTTTACTACCAAACAAGATGTCCTTGTCTTGTGAAGCTAAAATTGTGGATCTTGGTCTCCCTTTTATGACCGGTTATGACCACCAAAATTAAGTCAATCATAAATAAGCTTCGAAAATAAGCAACCAAAATAAGCTTGAAATAAGCTTGAAATTTATCAAAATAAGCTTGTAAATTGTAAAAAAGGAAAAACGAAGCAACTAGTTTAGTGACATAGAAGATGTAGACCAAGTATAGCAAGATGTAAACAAGCAAAACAAATCAATAAGCCTAAAATTTTTTGAGCCGTGAGCTTATTTTGAAAATAAGCCACGAAATTTTGAGCTTATTACGAAAAATGAAACACAAGAAGGTGTAGATCAAGTGAAGCAAGAAATAGATGAGAAAAAGCAAACCAATAAGCCCCAAAAAAAATTGGTTCGTGAGCTTATATAGGGAAATAAGCCACGAAAATAAGATTTTTGAGCTTATTAACCCACAAAACAACCACTATCTACCCGAGGCTCTTGATACCAAATATCGGAAACCAAATAATCACTTCCACTTCATAATGATGAACAAGAAATTAAGATTGGATGATAAGAATTGTAGAGAGAAAACTAGAAAGAGAAAGTAGGGAAAAAATAAAAGATGGAGGTTGATTTCCTTGTCAAAATACAAATGAGACCAACCATCCTCACTTTTCTTGAGGAGGTGTATATGTATCAAAACTAAAAGGTTTCATGCCTTTAGTAATTCTACGGGTCGGGCTCAGGATTACTTGGGCTTTCGCCAGATACACGTGACCGGTTAGCTTACATATAAGAGCCCGTTTACCCGTCTAGCCTATTATAACGTATATTAATTAATGATCGAGACCTAATATAATTAATGAACAAACTTCCATTGTTCGACTCAATATTTTAAAGCTAACAGCTTATGCTTGTTCTGTGTGGTAACTTTGGATCGGAGGGGTACGCCTACCCTGTTCTGTGTGGTAACTTTAGATTGAAGGGGTACGCCTACCATGTTCCGTGTGGTAACTTTGGATCGGAGGGGTACGCCTACCCTGTACTATGTGGTTCTTTAGATCAGAGGGGTACGCCTACCTCATGCTTCGTGATGATATAAATTGTTGCATTTGTGTATAATATTCATGTATGTCCTATTGTTGTTGATTCGCAGCGAGTGTAAGTAATTTTCTTAAACCTATGAATCTCACCAACATTATGTTGACGTTTTAAAGTATTATTTTCAGGCGAGTCTAGCAAAGCTAAGGATGTTAATTTTCAGGGCTAGTGACACTCTAGGAATCTGCATTGTGGAGCCTTCTTTTCTAGAGACTTCATTTCATATTTTCATACTTTGGATATTTTGATTATTCATGATGTTATGCTTGGATCTATTTTTCTATGTCTATGTATTGTGTGTGTGATTAACCTTAATACAAGACCCCTCTTGTGTAGGTGTCGTCATAGCACTTTGGATTTATTTATTTGCATTTTAGTTATTCTCTATTGTTGACACCAATGCGTTGTGATGATGCCCATCTTTTTACGCCTTGCGTTTCTACCTTGGTGGGGTGTGATAAATGACGGGTAATAAAATTAGAGAAGACAACTAGGGGGTAGTGCATGATTAGGTAAACACATTTGTTTAACCATATGAGTTTTCTAGCACCTTTTTTTTGCAACTAGTATAGAATTAGGAGTAGTTAATTTGTTTAATCAAAACCTCCTTCAAAACCCGAGATTTTACTTGCTTTCTAAAAAACATAAAAAAACACAAAAATACTCTTCTCTCAACCTCTAGACCTTAGTGACCATACAATTTAAGCCTACCTAAACTATTCCCATATAGAGCGATAATAACCCCCCGAGTCTTGCCTATGCTACACTACAATGGTTAGGTACACTGCCTAGGAGGGTTGTAAAACTTCGGTTTGCAATCACCCGTACATGAGTTAGCTAAAAGGTGTTTATTTCATTAAAATAGCCCGACAAACAAACATTTAGAATATTAACAAATAAGTCTAATGAAATAACGCAAATTTATAAATGTAAAAGGACGAAAGGCCTTGAGGTATACTCATCTTTTATGATTTTTCATAACTAAAAGTGTGTTTACTTTAGTACATAAACATGTTGTAAATCATAAGTGAATACGCATGTTACTTCTCCAACTGTAGCACGAAATCTGACAAGCATAAAAACGATCCTTTTTATCAATAAAAATCATACAAAGGGTCAACATCTTTAGTTCTCGGTAGATCTAAATCAGGGACCACATTCCTGTCTCTTAAACAACCTAAAGCAGAACTAATTCAATATTCGTGTTTTCCTAATACCATTTGAAACCTAAAATTACAAAATCTTTCAACAAAGATATGAACACCACGGTAAGCCCTCCACTCTAACTACTCATAGTTGCTAAACGTAGAACATATTTTTGGGTTTCGTACATAAGATCCTTGTTGTAAACCAATTGTCAATCAAGTTCAGCGTAGCCAAAGCAAAACCATCTCAAAGATTATACATGAGAAGAATATTCCGACACTGCAAGAATTCAAAGATTTAAGTGGAATTGCAAATGCACTAAGAACGGATAATAATAAGGTAATTTGATGTAAAACGGTTGAGTAGGTTATGTACACTAAAACACACTTTTGGGTACTTTTGACCCACTTTACCAATTCGACCCGCTTTACCCATTTCACATTTATTACTTTTTTTATATAGATACCGTGGAAACCATGAGGGGAGGGGGTGAATAAAATTCCATTTAAAAACTTAAAACATTTTGTATCAAATTATCGATCAAGTTAGACGTAATATGATAAGTGTGAATAATACATCTATATCCACTAGAGCATGTCATAGCAATATAAACATAATAACAATATTAACTTCTATCCATGACACAATCATCATCCAAACAATATAAGCAACAATCCACACACATATAGATATAATGCAAATATAAATGTAAGGCGATAAGGTTTTGTAATAAAGATGTAAGCGAAAGGTAACTAGAAAAGTGCAAACACAGTCACGATGATTCTATTTGTGCTTCGATCACGGAAGCTCCTATTCGACCCTACTCCAACTCCCGAGTACAAACTCGATAGTTACTTTACTTCAACAGCTCCCTTCTCGGCGGAGTATATACTTAAAAGTTGCTTACTATTTTGCGACACTAAGCTAGATGTTGTGTTCTCTTCGGGTACTACCGAATCCCGATTAGTTTTATGCCTAACATATAACAAGACCCCCTACGTCGCTTACAATATTTTCCGACACTAAGCTAGATGTCAAGTTCTAATCTTAGCTATAAGCGATCTACCACAAATACTTGTATTTAGAGGCCTAAAATACTAACTGCTCTCACAAGTATTTACTCACATAAATACATACCCGATCTACTCGATCTAACTAATAAATATGTTTGAAAGACATTGACTCGATTTATACATCGTGAATGTAACACATGTCACGAATGCACTAACTAAACTACATAACCTCGTATCTTGACGATGATGAGAGTTCTTCTCTTGCACTTGAATGGATAATTAATTGGATCACATTTAAACAAACTTGTAATAAGTTAAGTGATCAAAGAAAAGGGTTTGAAAGAAGGATTTAGATCAGAGAAAAACTATGTGCAAGAGGTGAAAAATTCATGGAACATTCCACTATTTATAGGACAAGAATGGGAGCAAAAAGGCATGGCCGGCCCCCTTATTTATATGGTCGGCCCCCTTATCAATAAAGGGGCCACCGACACCTATAAGAGAGTCGGCCCCTTATAGGCCGCTCCTATTTTGTTATTTTTTATGGAAGGTTTTTCTAAGGTAGATTTTTCTGTTGGGGGGGGGGAGGAATCTGATTCAAAATATTTATTTGAATAAAAACATTTCTTTTAATTACAAAAATATTTTGTCTAATTTATTTTTGTAAAAATGTTTTGTTACATTTTATAAAAATGTAATGTTTAGGATAAAAAATATTTCTTTGATCATCCAACAAATTTAAGTTTGTTTGTTCATACCTTTAGTGATTTACTTCGAATGCAAACTTATATTTGTTGTTGAAGCCGACTTGAGACGTCGAGAGATGTTGACGTATGAATGCATTGATGATTTGTGTAAACGAGTAACTTAAGCACTTTACGTTATGTGTTATAAGTTACATGTTTGTCATCACCAAAACACAAAGAGAATGTATAGATTAAATATCGTAATATTTGCACTAACAATCTCCCCTTTTTTGATGATGACAAAACATGTAAACTATAACTCATAGTAAAATGTATAAGTTACTTGTTTACACTTCTTCTCCCCCTTCTGTCAAAACAAAAAAGTGGACACTCCAAGCCATTCATTCCAATAGGCAAGACTTTTACTACACTTCAATCCTTGAAACAAAGAGGTGAGCTTGCATCATCCCCCGTGAAGTCTTGCTCCTATCAACCCCATAAATCATCCCAAGCTATATATAGTTTAACACTTAAGAATTCCCTCGTTCATTGCACTCCTATGACACTTGCATCTCATTGTCTATTGACTCTAGCGGATCCATGGATCAAATTTGTTCCAAACTCTTAACCTACATCAAAGGTTAGTTTCGTGTAACATAATATATATATATAGGAGCAATATGATAGGGGTGGAATACATATATCAAGAAATGTGTAGATGTCTGTTAGCCTCAAAATATTGAGTCGAACAATGGAAGTTCGTTCATAAGTATATTAGGTCTCGGTCACTAAATTAATATATGTTGTAATAGGCTGGACGGGTAAACGGGCTCTTATTTGTAATCTAATCGGTCACGTGTATCGGGCGAAAGCCCAAGTAAACCCGAGCCCGGCCCGTAGAATTACTAAAGGCATGCAAGCCTTTTAGTCTTCACTATAAATACCCCTCTCCAAGGAAGGAGAGGGTGTTGGTTCATTTGTAAACTTTGTTCTTGCAAGTAAATTAACCATTTTCTCTCTCTAGTTTCTCTCTCTAAATTTCTTCCATTTTCCTTCTCTTTTCTTTTTGTATTCGAGCAACAAGTAATGAAGTAAAGTGAGTTTAGGGTTACCGACAATGTCATAACGGTTGCAAATGTAATGACTTTGACATTTGCAAATGCTCCCCCTCGGTGTATGCTCCCCATTGTTTGGGGCACCAAGGAATCGAGCTACGAAAGTGTGCTACAAAACAAAGTTAGTAGAAAAGTGCATATATATATAATAACGACGATAGCTATATATAGCAAGACACTAACAAGGAAGAAGACATGCAAGTCTTAGGTATATGCACTCTAAACTATGACATTTTACAAGAATATTTAAAACCTATACACATGCAATCGTTGTTTTAATAACAACAACCTAAACCCAAGATAAAAAGAATCATGACGTATACATACTTAAGACACGAAAATGTTTAGAACCAATGATAAGATTTGACCAAAACATGCTTAACAACCAAGACTCAACCAACACCCTCTGATATTATACCGACTTTAATAAATGAGAACAAAATTTGTTTATGAATTGACACACCATTATTATGAAAATGAGTTCTTCCAAGATGTCATTTGGATAACGAGTATTAACGTATTTTGAATGACGTGTTACTTATGATATCATCATCCAACCAAGACAATGATTCGGATAGACTTTCGTTAAGGGTTGTATTGAGAGATTCCTAATCAAGGTTTTTTTGTTAAGCATTATGTATGCGTTTCATGATTGGGGTGTTTAAGGATAAAAATTAGCGTAAGACTTTAGGTCGAACTAAATGTTAACGATAAGGATGATTTGTTGAGGAAACATCCTCTAAGTGTAACATTTAAAACAAAATGAATGTTGCCTAATATCTTGGCGAGATATGCCAAAATATGTACTCTAAAAGATTAAAATAAAATAAGATGAAAATGAAAAGGATATGCTCTTGGATGTGAATGAAAATGATTTTATAACATAGAAAATGAAGAAGGATGATCGTGAATGGAGAAGGAATGTGTTGACAAAAGGTTAACAAGGACGGTTTAGATTCATATATCATTTGCACTAACGATGACAAGCATGGTATGTTAAAATGATGTGCATTTGATCCTATAGGGACAAAGGTGGATGGTTGTAAATCCATAGATTTGTTGGGTGTTTTGTTGGTTGTTAGTTCTTATATGGTGAAAGAAAAATGAGAGACACATCAAATGTGGTGACTCGATAACACTTAAAGCTTGAATATCTTCTTTGTGTTCTTCACTTACTAGTAAGTGAAAAGTGTTGAATGATTATAAGGTAGGTGTAGGAGATAATTTCACAGAGTTTGCATATAAGGACCATTGTTTGTTAGTAACGTGATTGATTATGAGTGTAAAGGTTGTAAGGATTGAGTTTTGAGAATAAGGTGCATTTTATTACAAAATTCACTTGACTTTTGACAACATAGGCAAAAATGCTTATAAGTGTCGGGATATGACTACGGCTTGTTGATCCATAGAGAGGCATCAAGATGGGAATAGGTTTATGCATTATGAAAGGTAGGTCAACATCCATATGTTGTAGTGGTGGTAAGTCATTATTAGGTTGTGGGAAATGGTTACATGGTGAATCTTCTTTGTGAAGATGACTAAGTGGATGACCTAAGATTGGTAAGGATGAATCGGCTTTTTATTTCACCTAGGTGGTTTGAGGATGTACTAGAACTAGTGATCACTAACAAGAGTGAGGTTTGAGTGTATGGTAGAAGTGTATCTTGTGGATTTTGTATATGATCGACATACGGGTTAAGAGACTTGAATTAATTTCGGTTTAGTGCATGGGGTGTACTTGAGTTGAAAATGAAGTAAGGGTTCTTGTAAGTTGGTTTCTTATGAATAAGAATCACATATGTGAGTTCTTGAGCATATTTGTTTAAAGGATATATGTGAACGAATGTGCTTTCCCTTCCCATTTAATTCGTGCTCATCCGGACATAAAGTGTTAGGAAAAAAAATTAAGACGAAGAGCTACATAACTTCTTAGATGAAGTTCTTCTTGATCAATGTGAATGTTTATGGAACAATCACATGACGAGGTATGATGTTGTCTTAAAGGTGGTAGTAGAAAAGGTGGACGTAAGGTATTAACTATTTATATAATAATAGAGGCGTGATTGAGGTTTTTGTGAAACGAATTAGACATGAACAATGAGTAACATACTCGTTTATAGTTAAGACTTAAATTTTAGGTTTTGAAGTTTGACAAATTTTGACAAATGAGTGACGTTTTAATTTGCATTTCGCGAATTAAAAATACTTAAACATTTTGGATGAAATAATTAAGTTTTCGAGATTTATCAGAATATATTTAGTAGTAACAAGACTATTAAAATGAGAACGAGACATTTTAATTTGCTTTTCGAGAAATAAAATAACTTAAGCATTTCAGATGAAATAATTAAGTTTTCGAGATTTATAGGGATAGATTTAATAGTAACAAGACTATTAAAAGGAGAATGATACGTTTACAATATTTGTTCCATCATTCCTAGACCTAGACATACATAATTAAACAGTTTATGTTTGAGTGCTTTAGTGAGGATGTTGGCGATGTTGTCTTCCGATGGAACATTTTTGATAGAAACATATATATTTTTGGACGTTGTCGCGATGGAAATGATGACGGATTTCAATATGTTTTGTATGGATGTTGCATCAGGTTTAAGCTTAATTTGATTTCACCATAATTATCGCCTAACTCAGAATTTCAATCTACTTTTGATAAATTAAAAAATATAACTCAATCTTAAAAATATTTTTAAATATTATTTTTTTTTTTTTTAAAAAATTTTTTTTTTTTTTTTTTTTTTTTTTTAACCCCCCCCCCCCCCCCCCCCCCCCCCCCCCCCCCCCCCCCCCCCCCCGGGGGGGGGGGGGGGGGGGGGGGGGGGGACCCCCCCCCCCCCCCCCCCCCCAGGGGGGGGGGAGAGAGGGGGAGAACTCGATTTGGAACCTAAAGATGACTTCGAGTGATGATTTTAAGATCATTACACGCCGGTAGGTGATCGCGATATTTTGAAAGATAAAGAGTCTTTTCATTGATGAAAAGGACGAGACTCAAAATACCAATTTTGTTATCGACACATTGTCCATTAATTAAAGGCATAGAACACTGGATAGACATTTTGGGAGTAAGGATGATATCGATGGTTTTTACCTAAGACGGCATGGAATAACGTTGATCCTCTTGTGTATGAGGTGCGGAATGACGATAGAATATTGTGACATTTCCTATGGGGATGGAAAAGCCAAACGGACAGTAAATGTACTTAGTCCTCAAGGTGTGAATATAATCAAAGAAGATACTAATCACTTATGTAGAAACTCGTAAGGAACTTATGTTCACATGACAGGTTGATGATAGCTTTTAGCTTTTGAAAGAGCATTTTAACATATTTTGTTAAAAGGCTTGAATATGAATTTTTGGATATGACTTTTAACGTTTGCAATCGCAAGTTAAAATTACTTTAATATTTAAGTTTTCAAACCTATTTAGAGGTGCATTAAATTTGTATCTAACTATCCCTTGACAAAACAACAGATTATTTGGAAGGAAATGAGATGATGAGTAAGTGTGTGCATGGAGACACTAAGAGATTTAAGAACATTTTGAACTATTATGAACCTATTGGATTGTGACATCTTAAAGGCCCCGTGTGTAATGATGTCTTTAGTGAGAAGAATCGAATAATAATATATAAATATGGGTCCGTCCGATGTAAAACGCTTACATGAGGACATAGTAATAGTTAATCTTTAAAGATGTCGTGTACCTAACGAGATGATGAGTTTGAAGCTCACGTCAATGATCTATATTTTAAATGCTTTTGATTATCTTTTATTTTTGATTTTTTTTTTTAACTATGTATATAATAATAAACTAGATTATACTAAATAACAATAAGCTAAGCAATTAAACGAAGAAATATATATATATAAAATATGTTTGCTAAGTGAAATGTTTAGATCCTTAACTGTGAATTTAATATTAAGTCCTTACCGATGAATCAATATCTTTCAAATAAATTATCTTCTCACAATGTTGGTTTTTATTAAAAATAATATTTGTCAAGATATCGATTACTAAATTAATGCTTAATTATTCTTAAGGCTTTTGCCCACTCAAATAACCAAAACACTAATCTAAGTAATCCGAAAATCACTAATCAATATTTCCTCTTTTATAATCACACTTAATTCACTAAACCATTAATCACTTAACAACCATAAAAGAAAACTACTCACTAAGCATACTAATCAACAATTAAGCAAACATAATCATTTTAAGCTAAATAAATCTAAACTACTAGTAGTGAAAAGAGAAAGAGGATAGAACCGAATTGATGAACCGAAATTGAATATAAAACCACCCGATTACATAAACAAAGCAAAATGCCAAGTTTATTTCTCTATTTAGACTGTATTTACTTACTAGATGATAATGTTTTGAACTTTATACACTAATAAGCTAGTAAACTCTTAATAAAGCTCTAAAATAAGAAAAATAAGCTAGTTTATGTAACCCTTAAGCTCCACGCCAATACAATAGCGTAGTATGGGGGATTTTTTGATATGTGTTTAATCACATATCATTTTTCCTTATTAAAATGAGCTTAAAAGACCAAAATACATAAAAAATGCATTGTATATGTGTGTTTTGTTAATTGTGTCTTGCATGTAACGGATATATCATTAATGGAAAAAAATAAAGCAAAACGGACAAAACCGAGCACAGGAATGGAAAGAGCGTGAGAAATCAAAACCGAAGGCGTATACAACCTTAATGGGCCAACCCGTACCTATTTAATTGGGTTGGGTCAGCCCATTAAGATTTATACTTATAAAACCTTAGCCTAAACCCATTTATTAAAAAGTCCAAATCCATAAATCCTTATACCTTTTTTTCAAACCCAAGTCCAAATCCAATAATATCTTATACTGGCCCAAACCAAAAGAGCAAAAGCCCAATTCCACCCTGGTCTAAGTCATGTTATAAACACACAGGGTCAACACTCAAATTACTATACATCTTTTTCATTTCCTTCCCTCGTTTTCACTTTTACATAGAGAAACAACAACTCGGGGTAAATCAATCCACTCCCCATACACTCCTGAGTTTCTAGAAGAAATCCTGACACATCTGATACTCACTAAGCCACGCTGGAAATCCCTAAGGCTTTTATTGGTGGAAAGGACGTGTTCATGATCCAAGGGTACTAAAATGATGGATTAAGATTAAAGGGCTAGGATTGAAAGTTAAGGACGCTCCTCCTGGAGACCAAGAAGCTTCTCTCACTCACTATAAATAAGCTTGTAATCACACAGTTGAGAAATCATCTAGGGTAGGAGTAGGAGTAGTGTAGTTTAGCTTATTTACCAGCTTATTATCTTTTTTAATGTTGTATTTTCAGCTTGTAACCTTTTCAAAGTTTAATAAAATTTTAGTTTTCCTTTAATATCTTGTGTTAAATTCCTGTTTTACTTGTATGTAAATTCGTAAAATGTGTTTAGATTTCACTTAAATAAGCTTAATAAGCTCTAAATTGCCTGATAAGTTAGTTTTCATTCAGTTAAGCTTGTTTAAAGCTTAACTGAATAAGCTGTCCATTCAAAACTCTTGCTAAGTCATTAAAAGCTTTTGGAAGATAAGCCAGACATGGATGGGCTTATAGGGACATTACCAGCTTGTTTACAATAAGCTGGAGTGTGAGGTTTCATGATTCACGATCTCGGGAGGTCGGGGAAGCTCAAAATAAGAATAAGCCATAATGATGAGGAGATAGCTTTTTCTAATTTTTAAGTTTTATTAAAATGGAAAATGAAATGGAAAATACAAATGTGAGCTTCACCCTCTAATGTTGATTAGAGGGGAGTATTTATAGGTAAAACACAAGGACACTTTGGACTAATTACACTTTTAGTCCTTGTGTTTTAACTTAAACATAAACTAGAGTAATTTCCATATAGACACGATATTTTTGATCCTAACAATCTTCCCCCAATAAGGTGGCATATGGAATTACTTACAATGTATCCTACAAGTACAAATATCTAAAGATATCTGCAGTTTGCTTTGTCTTCAACATGTACTTTAGCTTCAATCATTCCTTCACTTGTAGAGAATACAATGTAATCCGTATAAACTGAGTTGACTTCCCCCCAGTTCATACTGCATGTCTTTAAGCAGTTCAACTGCTTCCCCCCAAACAGACAGCCATTCAAAGCAAATATGACACTTTGATGTAGTTAACAAATCTTCTAACTATAACGGTTTAAGCTCGCAGCGGAATTTGTAGAAGAAGAAGTAAACCACACTTAGCAGCAAATCTGACTTCTTCATTGTGGATTAGTAGCCGATCCATTTAGGGGAACATGTACAGACTTCACACAAACAACTCATAGAAGAAAGAAACTCCAAGTCAATTAAGTCCCGGATGTACACATTTCTTCCCCCTGGTTGTTGCACTATGTTGTATACACCAAAGATAATTAAGTCCCGGATGTACACATTTCTTCCCCCTGATTGTTGCATCTATCGAACACTTCCTTCACTTGTAGAGAATACAATCTAATCTGCTTCCCCCCAAACATACAGCCATTTAAAGCAAGTATGAAGCTTTGATGTAGTTGACAAATCTTCTAACTATGTCGGTTAAAGCTCGCAGCGGAATTTATAGAAGAAGAAGTAAACCACACTTAGCAGCAAATCTGACTTCTTCATTGCGGATTAGTAGCCGATCCATTCAGGGGAACATGTACAGACTTCACACAAACAACTTATAGAAGTAAGAAACCCTAAGTATGTTGTATACACCAAAGACAATTAAGTCCCGGATGTACACATTTCTTCCCCCTGATTGTTGCATCTATCGAACACTTCTTCCCCCTGATTATTTTTGATGACCATCAAACATAATCATAATTTGGTTACGTCCAAATGTTCGATAAAGAAGTCATGTGTGAAGTCGCTTCTCCTTAGACTTATTCAATTCCAACCTCGTATTCTGTCGGCTCTTTGTAATGATTACTGATGGAGAAAATGGATTATCACAAACTTGATGATGAAATAGAATACCCCAAACTTTGGGATACTTTATGTCTTGTAATATCCTAATAAAGAACGGTGAAGAGTAAACTCACGCTGCACCTTGCCGAATCTCTATGTACTCTATACTCCTCAACCAACCAACCATCAAGTATAAGTAGTACACCACTCTTGACAAAATCCTCAACTATGTAAGACATGAGCACCACATACATATACTCTCAAGTGATAGCAATATGTGCCATGAGCACACCAACTTCTGCGTTTATAGATCACACATTGCTAGATTTGACAAGTCTTCATCAACAACCGGTTATAAGCTCGAACAAGTTATCTTTAAAAATCATCATCCAACCAACCCCGACTTTTAAGATATGATAAGTACACGCACCCGTGAAATTCCACTTCAACTTTAAATAAATGATAACGAATCATCCCCGTAATCAATTCTTGCGATTAAATCCCGAGACTAGCCTTTTGAACGGTTTTCGTGAATCTTTTATCCGGATCGTTTTAAGCAATACGTGATGTTTTTGTTTTTGCATTTGCCAAAATAGTACAAAATTCGATAAGTTTTTAACAGCCCAACTTAATTTTGGTTAAGTCCAACAAGCACAAATCTGTCACAAATGATCAACCAGGCCCATTTCGAAAATTCAATGGAGCAGCCCAATATATGGTATAAGCAATAAGCAACAAGCAAATCCAATCCAGCCCATGTTCACAAATTTTTGGATCACAATCCCACTATCAGCCCATTCCATTTGTGATAAAACCTAACCCTGACTCAATTATCTATTAACTTCACAAACATCCTTCATCTATTTACAGTCGCTCACTTTTCTTCATTTGCATCAGTTACACTAAACCTAAAGTATTCTAACCTTATATCTCCCAAAAATCAAACGCACATTAATTCTTTTTCTCCCAAACCCTTATCCTATTCTTCGATACATATCAGTCACCGTCATACACTCCTCACACTCAATATACAAGCACCAAAACAATAAACCCTCATCCTCTTTCTGTATCCGCACAAGAAAACCACGGCATCAAGATCCATGAATGGGTCTCGAGTAGGTTTTGTTTGTCTCTTATTTTGCTTTTTTGCTCAATGAAACAAAAAAGAGAGAATAACAAATTTGTTATAACCTTTTCTTTATTTTCAGACAAAAAAGAGAGGGATTTTGTTCTTCTCACAAACCGATGATGACTATTCTTCCGTGTTATTGATCTTGTAATGGTCAGACCGTTGTTGGTTTACACGGAAAAGAATGAACTGAGATCTTTCGTTTATTTTATGTTTTGAGTCACGTAGTTAAAGCAATGATTGTGTAGTAGGATTAGCTTAGATTTGAGGTTGAGTGTTTGACGGAGATGGAGAATGGGTTTGGGTAGCAGTGGGTTTTGTTATTGTTGGCTGTGGAAATTGTTGTTGTTGTAAATATGTGCTTCTTTTCTTTGTTTCATTTAGATAATAGATCGGTTGTAAACTCGGTAACAAATTTATTGTATGTAAACTGTTGAACATCGAGAGTGATAGTTTGTTGTAAATCTATGTAATCACTCTCTGTTTTCTCTTTCGATAAGCATGAACTCGGTTATTACCAAGTTTGGTGAGTTAACTCAGTAGACTCAGTTAGTTGTGAATGATCTTGATTTTTGTTACAGATCTGAATTTGTTGCAGTTAAAATGTAGAGTTTATAACAGATCTGATCTTCCTCATTTGATTCTTGATAAAAAATAGTCTCGAAACCCATTTTCGGAAGAAACAGTTATAGTACCGAGTTTGACTTTGACCTCAGAATATGACTTCTGAAAATGCTAAAAGTGATATTACTTCCGAAATTACAACCGAAAATGCTCAATAATCAGTAGCAGATATCGAAAAAGCATTTAACTAGTTGAAATTGGACAAATCTTACGATAAAACCATAAGTAGACGATCTCGGACTAGATAAACACATAAAAAATATAAGGACTGCTGTAATAATCTGATATCACCAATAAGCTGTTATAAGCGGAATTTGCTGAAAAACCACGTCTGATTCTGGACTGACATAAGACTGAATAAGCTGCTGGACCGTAACAGAACTGAAAATAAGCTGAAATAAGCCGAATAAGCTCAATAAGCCGAATCTGTATAAGCCGAAAACATCACAAATCGCCTGTGCAGCTCTGATACCACTTGTGATAAATCTCGATTCACGATCTCGGGAGGTCGGGGAAGCTCAAAATAAGAATAAGCCATTATTGAGGAGAGAGCTTTATTTAATTTTGAAGTTTTATTAAAATGGAAAAAGAAAGGGAAATTACAAATGTGAGCTTCACCCTCTAATGTTGATTAGAGGGGAGTATTTATAGGTAAAACACAAGGACACTTTGGACTAATTACACTTTTAGTCCTTGTGTTTTAACTTAAACCAAAACTAATGTAATTTCCATATAGACACCATATTTTTGATCCTAACAATCTTCCCCCAATATGGTGGCATATGGAATTACTTACAATGTATCCTACAAGTACAAATAGCTAAAGATATCTTCAGTTTGCTTTGTCTTCAACATGTACTTTAGCTTGAATCATTCCTTCACTTGTAGAGAATACAATGTAATCTGCTTCCCCCCAAACAGACAGCCATTCGAAGCAAATATGAAGCTTTGATGTAGTTGACAAATCTTCTAACTATGTCGGTTAAAGCTCGCAGCGGAATTTGTAGAAGAAGAAGTAAACCACACTTAGCAGCAAATCTGACTTCTTCATTGCGGATTAGTAGCCGATCCATTCAGGGGAACATGCACAGACTTCACACAAACAACTCATAGAAGTAAACAACTCATAGAAGTGAGACACTGAGCACTACAACGTAACTCCTTCAAGTGATAGCAAATGTGTGAATTGAGCACCAACTTCTGCATTTATAGATCACACATTGCTAGATTTGACAAGTCTTCATCAACAACAGGTTATAAGCTCGAACAAGTTATCTTTAAAATTCATCATCCAACCAACCCTGACTTTTAAGATATGATAAGTACACGCACCCGTGAAATTCCACTTCAACTTTAAATAAATGATAACAAATCATCCCCGTAGCCATTTGTTGCGATTAAATCCTGAGACTGGCCTTTTGAACGGTTTTCATGAATCTATTATCCGGATCGTTTTAAGCAATAAGTGATGTTTTTGTTTTTGCATTTGCCAAAATAGTACAAAATTCGGTAAGTTTTTAACAGCCCAACTTAATTTTGGTTAAGTCCAACAAGCACAAATCTGTCACAAATGATCAACCAGTCCCATTTCAAAAATTCAATGGAGCAGCCTAATATATGGTATAAGCAATAAGCAACAAGCAAATCCAATCCATCCCATGTTCACAAATTTTCGGATCACAATCCCACTATCAGCCCATTCCATTTGTGATAAAACCTAACACTACACTCATTATCATAACATCACAAACCCTACATCTTATATGCTCGCCACTTTTCTTTCATTTTCATCAGTTACAACCTAAAACCTAAAGTATTCCAACCTTATATCTCCCAAAAATCGAACGCACATCAATTCTTTTTCTCCCAAACCCTCATCCTCTTCTTCGATACATATCAGTCACCGTCATACACTCCTCACACTCAATATACAAGCACCAAAACAATAAACCCTCTTCCTCTTTCTATATCCGCACAAGAAAACCACGACATCAAGATCCATGAATGGGTCTCGGGTAGGTTTTGTTTGTCTCTTATTTTGCGTTTTTGCTCAATGAAACAAAAAAGAGAGAATAACAAATTTGTTATAATCTTTTCTTTATTTTCAGACAGAAAAGAGAGGGATTTTGTTCTTCTCACAAACCGATGATGACTATTCTTCCGTGTTATTGATCTTGTAATGGTCAGACCGTTGTTGGTTTACACGGAAAAGAATGAACTGAGATCTTTCGTTTATGTTTATGTTTTGTAACACCCCCATTTTTATAATATAGCAGCGAAAGCTAATCTGGGGTATTACTTCATGGATACAACAATCATAATCATAGAAAACAACTTTAAAAGAAACGTTGTTGGAAAAATTTAGTTATCATTCATTATA
>BQNB010095664.1:2721-21770 GCA_026074375.1 Tanacetum coccineum
TTAAGGGACCGCCCCGACAGACGCTCCTGTTTTTGTCTTTTTGTGGTGACAAACTTGTCTGGTGAAAGTGACACTTATTTTAGGGGGGAAATGACCAGATTTTGAAATTCAAAATAATTACCAAATAAAACATTTCTTTATAATTCAAAAATAATTTGTCTAAATAATTTTTGAGAAATAGTTTTGTTGTATTTATAAAAATATAAAGTTTAAGACAAAAACTTATTTCTTTGATCATCCTACAAGTTTAATATTGTTTGTACATACCTTATGTGATTTACGTCGGGTGTAAACCAATGTCTGTCTTGATGCATACTTGAGAGGTCGAGAGATGTTGATACGTGTATGCATTGATGATTTGTGATTACGAGTAACTTGCGCACTTTACGTTACGTATTACAAGTTACATGTTTGTCATCATCAAAACATAAAGAGATCGTATAGATTAAATATCGTAATATTTGCACTAACATACTACATCACATTGTTATTTTACTTCATCATGATGTACTAAGCAATAACACCATGATGCGATAACTATGATGCATTAAAGGTGATTAGCAAAAATAATGAGAAAACTTCATGAACAATGAGACTCTATTAAATTGATTTTAGTAATAAATGTTATATGTTTTACAACTGAAAACATGTTTTATAAGTAATGATTTAATATCCACTGCATCAGAATGTTGGTTTTTCTGCATCATAGTTATTTGTTACTACATCACTATTTAAAGCATCATATTGTTTATAGTTTAATTCAATTGTGATTCATCATGTTTACATAATATTATGATGCAATAGTTATATACAATGTGATGCACCAAGTCTAATTCAAAATCAGTGTATCACAGTTTTATAATTTAGTAAAACCTTTTACTCAAACGGATGCCCTAAAGTACCTCAAACAGATGTACTAAAATGCATACTTATAGAAAAAAGTTGAAAAAAAAATTTCGAAAAAAAAGTATGTGAAAAGAAATTTTCGGGATTTTTAAAAAAAAATATTTCGAAAAAAAAAATCAGAAAAAAATTCGAAATTTTTTTTTCGGAAAAATTGGTATTTAAATTTTCGAATTTTTCTTTTAAATTTTCAAAAAAATAATTTAATGGTTGACTCGCGCATATAAACCTTAAACCGTTTTAAATCCTTAGGCGAGGAAGAAGAAAATTTTCCTTTTAACAAACCAGGTGGCAAATCAGCTGACACGTCACAATGAATAAATTTAGTGCATCACAATAAATTGCATCAGAATGAATAATCTACTGCATCAGAATGTGTAAATCTACTGCATCACAATGTTATAAATTTACTGTATCACAATGTATAAAATCTACTGCATCACAATGTGTAAACTACTGCATCATAATGTATAAATCTAATGCATCACAATGGAAAAATCTACTGCATCACATTGTTATTTTACTGCATCATGATGCACTAAGCAATAACACCATGATGCGATAACTATGATGCATTAAAGGTGAATAGCAAAAATAATAAGGATACTTCATGAACAATGAGACTCTATTAAATTGATTTTAGTAGTAAATTTTATATGTTTTACAACTGAAAACATGTATTATAAGTAATGATTTAATATCCACTGCATCATAATGTTGGTTTTTCTGCATCATATTTATTTGTTACTACGTCACTATTTAAAGCATCATATTGTTTATAGTTTAATTCAATTGTGATTCATCATGTTTACATAATATGATTATGCAATAGTTATATACAATGTGATGCACCAAGTCTAATTCAAAATCAGTGTATCACAGTTTTATAATTTAGTAAAACATTTTACTCAAACGGATGCCCGAAAGTACCTCAAACAAATGCACTAAAATGCATATTTATCGAAAAAAAGTTGAAAAAAAAATTTTCAAAAAAAAAGTTTGTGAAAAGAAATTTTCGGGAAAAAAAGATTTTGGAATTTTTTTTCAAAAAAAAAAAAATTTCGAAAAAATTTGTTATTTAAATTTTCGGATTTTTCTTTTAAATTTTCAAAAAAAAAAAATAATGGTTGACTCGCGCATACAATCAGTTGCATCTGACACGTCACAATGTATAATTCTTAAACCGTTTTAAATACTTAGGCGAGGAAGAAGAAAATTTTCCTTTTAACAAACTAGGTGGCAAATCATCTGACACATCACAATGTATAAATTCAGTGCATGACAATCAGTTGCATCAAAATGAATAATCTACTGCATCAGAATGTGTAAATCTACTGCATCATAATGTTATAAATTTACTGCATCACAATGTATAAAATCTACTGCATCACAATGTGTAAACTACTTACTGCATCATAAAGAATAAATCTAATAACATCAACAATGCAAAAATCTATCTAGCATCAAATTGTTATTTTACTGCAATCATGATGCACGAAGCAATAACATCATGAGTCGATAACTATGATGCATTAAAGTGAAATAGCAAAAAATAATAAGGATACAACTTTATGAAACATGAGACTCTATTTGAAAGTGATTTTAGTAAAATAAAGTTATAATTGTTTTACAACTGAAACAATGTATTATAAGTAATGATTTAAATATCCACTGCATCAGAATATTGTTTTTTTCGGCATCATAAGTTATTGTTACTGGGACATCACTATTTAAAGCATCATATTGTTTATAGTTTAATTCAATTGTGATTCATCATGTTTACATAATATGATGATGTAATAGTTATATACAATGTGATGCACCAAGTCTAATTCAAAATCAGTGTATCATAATTTATAATTTAGTAAAACCTTTTACTTAAACGGATGCCCTAAAGTACCTCAAACAAATGCACTAAAATGCATACTTATCAAAAAAAAAGTTGGGAAAAAAAGTTTGTGAAAAGAAATTTTCGGGAAAAAAAATTTCAGAATTTTTTTTCAAAAATAAATATTCGAAAAAAAATTTCGGAAAAATTTGTTATTTAAATTTTCGGAATTTTGTTATAAATTTTTAAAAAAATTTTGAAACTTTTCGGAAATTTTTCAAAAAAAAAAATTCCGAAATATTTTTTTCAAAATTTTTAAATTTTCGAACTTTTTTTTCAAATTTTCGATTTGAAAAATATCGATTTTTCAAATTTTTGAAATTTTTCCAAATTTTTGATTTTTTTTTTCAAATTTCTGAACTTTTTTCAAATTTTCAATAAAAAAATATTGATTTGTTTTTCAAATTTCTAAATTTTTTTTCAAATAATCGAATTGAAAAATATCGATATTTTTTTTTCAACTTTTCAAACATTTTTCCAATTTTCGAATTTTTTTTTCAAGTTTTTGAACCTTTTCTCAAAATCTCAAAAAAAATTGATTTTTTTTTCAAATTTTTGAACTTTTTTAAAATTTTCGAAATTTTTTTAAATTTTCGAAATTTTTTTCAAATTTTCCAACTTTTTTTTCGAATTTTCAAAAAATATCGATTTTTTCGAAAAAAAATTTTCTCAAAATTTTGAATTTTTTTCTAATTTTTTTTAATTTTCGATTTTTTTTTCAAATTTGCGAATTTTCAAAAAAAAATATTTGGAAATTTTTTAAAAAATTTTCGATTTTTTTTAACTTTCGGATTTTTTTTTGAATTTTAATATATGTTTATGTTATTGTTTGTGTATTTAATTATGTGTGTGTGAAACGGTTATAGATTATGTGTGAGAGACGATACAAAAAATATATATTAAATAAATAAGGTAAAATGACAAAAACATCCTTGCAGTTATAAAAAAGGAGAGAGTGAGATGGGACACATGACGCGATCTCATGGCTTCCTATCCTTCTCATCTTAAGACCTCTTCTCATTATATCCCTTCTCTCTCTCTCTATATATATATATATAATTTGGGGTAAAATAAAAAGAAGGTTATAATAAAAAGGGTAGGAAGCCACCACAGGCTGCCAAGTGTCCCAGGCCTGTCATTAATTCTAATACCTGAAGGAGTATTTTTGTCATTTCACATAATAGAGTATATAAACCCTTTTTCCTTCTCATTATTATGTTCAGTTCTTTCTTCCTCTCCCTCTCGATACCATTTCTCCTCCCACCATCATACTTCATCCCTCCAACTGTTAACCATCGGCTTCCCCACCATACATCACCATCTTCGCCACTGTTCACCACCGTATCTACCACCGTACCTCTACACAGTTCAATCGTTAACAACCAGATAATGATAGTAAGATCCATTATTTTTTTTAGCTTAATTGTTGATTGTTGTTTGAAGTATTTACTTTTAATCAGTTATTTGGTGAATCACTTTCACAAACTTTAAGAGTAAGATTTAGTGTATATCAAGTTTTCCTTTAGATTTAAAACGAATTTGAGAAAAAAAACTAGATGAAAAACGTGTATATGAAACTTGCACACCATGTGTTTGATAAAATGTCTACATGATATTCTATAACTGTGATATACTAGCTTCGTACTGTGATGCACCAGTTTTTCATACACCTTGTGGTGAACTTTTTGCTTAAACTGTGATGCACTAATATAGATAACATTTTTTTTCTTGATATTAATCTAAATATGTTTTATATAAAGTGTTTAGATCTGAAAAGAATAAGTACAAACATGTTTAGTGAAGTTGCACACAAGATGTATGATAAAATGCGTCAATGTGACTTTATACATCTGATTCACTAAGTTTACACTTATGCGCTAAGTTTACACTATGATTCATTAGCTTTTGATCTTTAATCGTTTTGGTCATTGAATTAGTTGCAAGAAATATCATTGAGAATTCATTAAACTTTTTAAGGTATGATTGATCCGTCGAAATGGCAGATAAGTATTAAGTACAGTGTTGTTGTTGTTGTTAGATAGTAGGGATAACAACAAGTTTAATCTCCTTGCTTAGCCAAGAGTATTGATTATCGTTGTTACTTTTATAATAAGAGCATTGATTGGGATGCGTTAGAGGTGGCAAATCTTGCCCATATGGTAATTCATGGGCTCTTTTGGGCACTTTTTTAAAAATTAGGGGGCACTTTTTGGCCCACCAATTATTATTGATGGGCTCTTATGGGCATGTGTAAAAAATCAAATGGGCACTTTTTGCCCATCTAATGGGCGCTTATGGGCACTTTTTGCCCATCAAATGGGCGCTTATGGGCATATATAAACACTAAATGGGCAACCAGGCGGATCTTTTATTTAATTGTTTCTTTTTTGCCCGTCACTTTTCCAGCTTTTCAAGCGTGTATTATTTATCAATAACTTTTTACTTTTCGTCATTTTTGCGTGTTGGTGTTTTTTACGATTTTCCGCCTCGTTTTTACATTTTTGCTTTTTTTGTAACGCTTTTTCATCTAATACTTAACGTTTTAGTCTGTATTTTTACGTTTAACCGTTTTAACGATTTCGCTGGAGTTTTTTACGTTTTTCGCCCGTTTTATACTTTTTTCCGCCCGTTGTTTTATATAAGCGTTTTTCGCCTTTCGCGACCGTTTTTTTACTATTTTCGTCTCCGTTTTTTTTACGAATTTCGAACTGTTTTTTTACGATTTCGCCAGTTTTTTTACGTTTTCGCCTGTTTTTTTTACGATTTCGTCTGTTTTTTTACGATTTTCGTTATATTTTATTACGTTTTCGTCAGTTTTTTATAAATCCATTTCGTCAGTTTTTTTTTACATTTCTTTCTGATTTTTACGTTTTTCGTCTGTTTTTTTTTACGATTTCGTCTGTATTTTTTTTTACATTTTTTCAGTTTTATTACGATTTCCGTCAGTTTTTTACGATTTCGCATCGTTTTTTTTTTTAACGATTTTCATTCTGTTTTATTAATTTTAACGGATTTCCGTTGTTTGTTTTTAACGATTTCACAATCTTTTTTCTTTAAGTTTTCGTCTGTTTTTTTTTACGTTTTCGTCAGTTTTTTTACGTTTACGCCCGTTGTTTTACGATTTCTCGTTCGTTTTTTTTACGGATTTCGTAAATTTTTTTTTAAATTTTATTACGATTTCGTCCGCCAGTTTTTTTTTAATAATTTACAGTTTTCTCTAAAGACCATTTTTTATTACCATTTCGTCTCAGTTTTGTTTATGATTTCGTCAGTTTTTTTATGTTTTCGTCAGTTTTTTTACGATTTCTTCTGATTTTTATGTTTTTGTCTGTTTTTTTACGATTTCGTCTGTTTTTTACATTTTCGTCAGTTTTTTTACGATTTCGTCAGTTTTTTTACGATTTCGCTCGTTTTTTTACGATTTCGCCCGTTTTTTTAAACGATTTTCGCCTCCTTGTTTTTTTTTTTTTTTCGATTTGTCTTTTTTTTTTTTTTATAATAGATTTCGTGTCTGTTTTTTTAACGATTTTCCGCCCGTTTTTAACGATTTCATTCTCATCTCTCAGTTTTTTTTTTTTTTTACTGATTTCGCACCGTATTTTTTTTCAATTTCGTTCTGTTTTTTATTTTTTACGATATTCGTCAGTTTTTTTTAACGATTTCGTCTTTCTATTATTAACGATTTCGTCAGTTTTTTTTAATGTTTTAGGGGGGGAGAAGCATTTTTTTTTTTTTTTATATTACGTTTTCGTACAGTTTTTTTATGATTTCGTTAGTTTTATTTACGTTTTCGCCCGTTTTTTACGATTTTGACTTTGTTTACGTTACAAGAAAACGGCCGAAATTGTAAAAAAGGCCAAAATCGTAAAAAAAGGACAAAATCGTAAAAAACGAACGAAATCGTAACAAAACTGACTAAATCGTAAAAAACGGGCAAAATCTTAAAAAACTGACGAAAACGTAAAAAGTGAGCGAAAATGTAAAAAAACGGACGAAAACGTAAAAAAAAAAAAGGAAAAAGGGCGTAAAAAAAATACTGACGAACAAATCGTAAAAAAAACAGACCGAAAAAACGTAAAAAAAGAGGACGAAGTCCAGTAAAAAAAGAAGTGATGGAATCTGTAAAAAACAACGGGGCCGAAAAAAACAAATCGTAAAAAAACTGACGAAATCGTAAAAAAACGGGCGAAATCGTAAAAAACGAGCGAAATCGTAAAAAAACGGACGAAAACGTAAAAAAATTGACGAAATAAAAAATGACGAAAACGTAGAAAAACAGACGAAATCGTAAAAAACAGACGAAAACGTAAAAAACGAAATAAATCGAAAAAAACTGACGAAAACGTAAAAAAACTGACGAAAACTTAAAAAAAAAAAAAGACTAAAACGTAAAAAAACAGACGAAATCGTAAAAAAACACGCAAATCACGTAAAAAACATGAACGAAATCGTAAAAAAAAACAGGCGAAAACGGAAAAACGAAAGAAATCAAAAAACTGATTGACTAAAAAAACGTAAAAATAAAAAAACAGACGAAGTCGTAAAAAAAACAGACGAAATCGTAAAAAACAGACGAAATCGTAAAAAAACGGGCGAAAACGTAAAAAAACTGACGAAATCGTAAAAAACTGACGAAACGTAAAAATACAGACGAAAAGGTAAAAAACTGACGAATTCGTAAAAAAAGTGCGAAATCGTAAAAAAAAGACGAAATCGTAAAAAAAAGAAAAAGAAAAAAAAAGTGCTAAACGTAAAAAAACGGACGAAAACGTAAAAAACGGAAGAAACCGTAAAAAAACGGACGAAATTGTAAAAAAACGGGCGAAATCGTAAAAATATAGACGGAATCGTAAAAAAAGGGACGAAATCGTAAAAAACGGACGAAAACGTAAAAAACGAACGAAGTCGTAATAAAACTGACGAAATCGTAAAAAATACGGGCGAAATCGAAAAAAAGACGGGACAAAACGTAAAAAAAAAAAAAACTGACGAAATCGTAAAAAAACATACAAAAACGTAAAAAACTGATGAAATAGTAAAAAACGGACGAAATCGTTTAAAAATGGGCGAAATCGTAAAAACCGAGATTTTTTTTTACCCCGAGATCCGAGATCTCGACGAGATCTCGCCGAGATCTCGCCGAGATTAACTGCATAGATCCCATAATTGCCCGTTTGGCCCGTGCCCGTTTTGGCCCGTGCCCGTTTTAGCCCGTATCTTTTTTTGCCCGTGCCCGTTTTAGCCCGTTGCCCGTTTTGCCCGGTGCCCGTGCCCGCCCATTTTGCCACCTCTAGGATGCGTAATTATATGCCTTAACATATGTGTCAGCATACCATTTGAGATGGTAGGAGGACCCACTTATTCACAAGCCTATAATTTACTGCCACATCTATTAGGTACATAAGTAGTCACATTTTTTAGGCCCCTGGATCATTTATCTTATAATACTACACAAATTGAGATAATTTTAAATAATAAGAAATAGATGCCACTTTTGATGATGCGTTGAGGCTTAATTATAAGTATGAGGGTGGGTGGGTTTTTTAAGCTACTTTGACGCAATATATACATTTCAGAGAAGAACGGAGGGAGGGGAATTCACTTATATTTCCTTTGGTTACAAGTTAGAACCAAGGACGAACCAAAGTGACGAATAATTTATTAAGACTATAAACACATTTATGGGGACCAGGTGCATTTCCCAGGATTTAACAATATTTTACAACAATTAACACTACGTTGCAGAAATTCATCCATCACTGGTTAGAACATTAAAGTTGTCAAATGACTGCTTTCCAAAAAGTGAGCTTATGAAACATCAGCCAAAAACCAAATAAGTCATAAGCCGGCTATACAAGCCGAAACAAACAATTTTTTAGGGTTCGTTTGAATATAAACTTTGTTTGTGCTAGCTTATAATATAATAAGCTTTTTTATCAGAAGCTACTTTCAAATTAAGCTCAAACTAGTTTTCTGGAAACAATGTGGATTAGGATTTTCTATTTCTGTCTTCACTTCTTAAATATGGAATCTTATTTCATCACCCCAATTGTTTCTTTCTAGATTTGTTCTACTTTACAATTGTGTAGTTCATGATAGTTAAGGATGCTTTTGAGTGTGTTTTGGTCATATTTCTTTTTAGGTTTATGAATTAGAAAAGAGGAAGTATGACTGCATGGCATACTTATACATGTTGTGAATATGTGATTAAAGGTCAGAGAGAACAAAAATCAGGAGGATGATTAGTGCTGCATTGGTAAGCATCTTGTTGGGGCTTACAGCTAGTAATATGGGCATTATTCCTCATGAAGCATGCGCGTACTCTGCTGGCATGGAATTCCTTCTACCTTTGACTATCCTGTTAATGTTGTTCAAAGCTGATATGCGAAATGTAATTAAATCGATAGGGAAGCTCCTCTTGGCATTTTTGATCAGATCAAGTTTTATTTCTTATATATTCTATATTTCTATCATCCACATATATCATATGTAGTATAGGAATTGAGTGTGGAACTTTCATCCTTATACATGTGTTGAGTAAATTGTTTAAATGTTCAATTCCTTCCTGTGCTTCAAATCACGAGCTCTTTTAGCTCTTTGAGTTTGCACTAGCCTTATATATTCTTTACCAACATATATCAATCGTCTGTTGACATATACTCAAGAAGTAAAGCATATTATGCCTTTTTTTACCATGAAGTCAGTAAAGTGATAAAAACTAAAATTTCATATCAGTGTAAATCAGCTTTGATTGATCTGAAATAGTATGACATGCACGTCTTAGTATCCCTTTCTAGGGTGTCTACTTGGTGGAATAGATCTGAATGCCGAGTGGTGTAAGAAAGAGAATGAAACCATATCTAGTTTAAACATAATGAAGCCTCTACTTTCATAGCACATATTTTTTGTGTCAGTAGTCACCAACAAGCAAGTTCAATGGTACTACACATAATGCTAGCTTTTATGGTAGATATATGAATAAAACTTATCTGCTATCTTTCAAAATTTATAAGCCTAGGATATCCATATGAGATTAGAGGCAAAGTAAATGAGAAAAGTGTTTGGACCCTAACAGGATGCTTCCCTATGATGTCTAGCTCTTTGATTGCTTTTTCCGCATGCACACTGTAGCAGATTACTTTATGTCACCAGGAAAATTGATTTTCCAAAGTTTATTTTTTATAATGTGGCAGTTGCAACTATGATTGGAACTCTAGTGGCCTACCTGATTGTCCCTATGCGATCACTTGGTCAAGATAGTTGGAAGATTGCTTCTGCTCTTATGGCTAGTTATATAGGAGGAGGTAATTAGTCATGCATTAATGCGTCGCATTCATTATGCTTTTGTTGTGTCTCTACTGAGAATATAAGACAAAAAGCAAGCAGTTACCATTTTTTTAAACTTATGCGTTTTTACATACGACCATCCGGTGCTAAGTGAATAACTATGTTTTTGTTTCTGTTTTGTAGCTATAAACTATGTTGCAGTTTCAAATGCACTTGTTATTCTTCTATCCGTTATTGCAGCAGGTGTAGCTGCAGACAACGTTATATGTGCAATCTATTTTATGGCCTTGTTTGCATTAGGCTCCAAACTTCCTACAGAGGCTTCGCCATTAACTAAAGGCCGGTATTGCTAATCTTATTACTTGGAACACATTTTTGTCTAAAGTTGTATAATACTTTTAGATAATTAGCTCGTCAAAAATGATTAACGTTATATCCTGAATAATAGTATTTTATTTCAAATAAAAAATTATTTAGGAGGTTTTATAAATTAACAGCCAATTCCTTTTAAGCAATGTTTTAGACTTTACTTGTCTGATCCACTATAGACATAATAAATAACCTGCAGCAACCAATTCATAAGTGAATCGGTTGAAATAGCCACCTCTAAAATGGCCCTTAGATGAGTTTGCTTCTGTATTTTCTTTTGACATTTTTTATTTTGATCCTTACAAACCAATTCATGGTTTTGATGTTTATCTCTGCATTTTGTAGAAGCTACAAATTCTTAATTCATATTCTATTTGATACTACATGGTGCAATAGTATATGTGGCTTTCGTATGTAGTGCTAGTTTGACCATTAATATTATATATCTGACTTTTGTTCGATGAGTTTTTGTAGACACTTTTATGATTTTATTTATCTTTGAGCTTGTATGATTTCATATTTATGCTCCAATATATACACACACTTACCAACATTTACACATACTTGTGTGTGTTTCTTTTTTTTGATAGATCGAATCATCGATGCGATTGATTCAACTACTACTACTACGCATCTTGATTTGATTGCTTTAGTAATTACCAAAAAATCGGCCTGGTTTCTGGACCTCTTACACCTGGTCAGGTAATCTAATGCTACTATTTTATTAGTTTATTTGCTGGTGTGTAAATTTTCATACCTGACTTGAACTTCATATCTACTTTAGCAATGTCTCGATAGTGGTTAACGATATTATAGGATTAGCGATATTAGGATGGTACACTTCTGATTTAGCTAGTTTGTACTATACGTTTTTATCACTTATAGATTTTGGATTTACTTAGAAATGGCTTGTTGTTATTGATTAGTGTTTAATATATTATTTACTGCAATCCTTTTGTTTCCATTACGCAAGTTATCCTCTATTTGTTTGCTTATCGTCTCTTGGGGGATCCTATTTTTTCTTCTACTTATCTTGCTTTGTTATAATGGTTTTCTACCGCACATATAATTCTCTGATACTTTTAGTATTTTACATAACTGATATGGTCTAATAAGTTCAGATTTCTAACTAGCAAAATTTATTAACTTGCATCATTAAAATACCACCAGTCATTACACATTAGATGACCTTAGCTTCTGATCTCGTTATTTTAAAATTTCCAAGTTATCCATGTCTGAGGCATAAAATAGATTATATGTTGCTTTTGTACTGTCATGTGCTAACATAACCTATAAGTTTTGTCTGATAATACCCCCAATACTTATTGTCTTATATGCATCAAATTTGTGATTATTATCCTTGCTGATGATACCCCAGATAAATACTTGTCTTTACTCAGATGTCATGTTCACGTCCACTTAACAAAATACTTATTGTTGTTGAAAACCTATACTTGGTTGGTTTCGATGGCACAACTGTTTACTCAGGCGATACTTTGGGCTACGATTTCTCCCTTACACCCCTATCATTTTTAAGTGACGCACTAGGCTTAGAAGTTTCATGAAAACTACTTTTACTTTTATGGATTAATATGGTTACTACAGAGTAAATGGTTGATTCCTGTTAAAATCTCAATGTCATTTAGAAATCATAACTCTAGGTATGAGAGTGAATCATAGGTCTGCAGTTAGAATACCATATCTAGGATTTTAAAATGTTTAGGATCAGGGTTTATGGTTCAGTAGACTACATTTGGATAATCTCATGGGACATTCATGTACATTGTAGCTTAATTCTTATTAACATATATAGATAAATTCTTTATCATGTCATTAATGACTAGAAGACTCCTTCACTTGAATATTGTTATATAGAAGAATTTTAACATTATTAAATTGTTCTGTTTCCACGTAATGAGTATATATTGTGATGTAAAATTTAAAAGGATTCAAGTCACCAAGAAACAAAGACACTTATAATTATAATTATGGCCTCAATATAAACAGCAAGTTCCTTGATATTTTATTCATTGTAGGTTATTAAGTAGAACAACTTCTCCTCATCAGCTTCTTATATCTAAAGCTCAGCTTTTTCAACACATGTGGAGAATACTCACAAGATCGTTTACAAATGATGGATGATTAGATCATCACTGACTCGGATGAAGAGAATGACGATGACGAAGAAGACGGGAAAGAGATTTTTGATTCAGCTGCTTTAGCTGCTTTTTGAAAGCAGCAGCTGATGGCGGTTCAGAAGGTGGGAACATCACATTTTCTTCACAAGATGGTTCTCGTCTTTTCTCAGTTGAGCGTCTAGGAAGTTTAGGAATTATGATGCAGTAAAATATACTTTTTGATGCAGTAACATATACACTGTGATGCAGTAAAATATACCTTAAAATGTAGTAAAATAATAGACTGATGTAGTAAAGTATTATTTTAATACAGCAGTATGATAACATTGGGATGCAACAAAATGTATAACATTATGATGCAGTAAATTAACATTGTGACGCAGTCGAGTAACATAGTAATGCAATGAAATTAAATTGTGATTCAGTAGTATGATAACACTGTGATGATGTAGTATGATGACATTCTGATGCAGATGCACTAAAATGATATTATGATGCAATATAATAATAAATTTTTTAATTACACTTCTAGTCCTTGTGTTTAAGACTATTTAGAAACTAATGTAATTTCCATATAGACACCATATTTTAAATCCTAACAATATTCCTCCAATATGGTGGCATATGGAATTACTTACAATGTATCCTACAAGTACAAATATAAATGCTTCAGCTTGAATCTTTTCATTACTTGCAGACGATACAATGTAATTTGTATAAACTGAGTTATCTTCCCCCCAATTCATACTGCATGTCTTCACACAGCTTTCTTCATCTACTTATTTTTGTCGAAGTTTCTGAATGAGCTTCCCCACAAACCAACATCCGTATTGTAAGCAGATTCTGAAACTGTGATGTAGCATCATAGAAGAAGAAGTAGAAGTAGAAGTAGAATCAGAGAAGTAGAAGAAGCATAAGAAGAAGAAGAAGCCAACCACATCAAACTGAACTGCCTTTGTTCTGATGAATATCCGTTCAGGGGAACATGCAAGGAATCAGCAACATCTTCTCACGTATGCACATACTTCACACACTACACCATATCCAAGTGTTAATCATAACGACAATCCATCTCCATAAGATAGAAGCGGACTTGAAGATAAGAAAGAAAGAAATGAAGATGAGATAAATACACATTTCTTCCCCCTGATTAATGCAATCTATCGAATACTTCCTTTTCTCCCCCCTGATTGCATTCGATGACCATTGAAAAAATCATAATCTGAGTACGCCCGAATATTCGACAGAGCAACCATGTGTGAAGTAGAATAAATTTGGTTAAGCATGAGAATCAACTGCTGACGAACAACCTCTATTTGTCTCTTCTCTGACTGATTCAATTCCAACCTCACATTCTGTTGGCTTTTTGTAATGACCAATGATGGAGAAAACTCAATATGACAAACTCGATACTAAAGTAACATCCCCCAAAGTTGTGACTTAAGCTTGCACTATCCGGAAGAATCTCTTGAAATATCCTCAACTACGTGAGTCACTGAGCACTACAATGTAACTCCTAAAAGTGATAGCTACTTTGTGGATAAAAGAGAGAAAGAAACACAAAAGTAACCAGATATTCAAGTCTTCATGACAATCCTTATATGCTCGAATAAGCCATCTTCGTTGCAGAGGTAGAAAGGCCAAAAGATGAAATAAGTACACTTCCCCATGACATATTACTTCAATCCCGAATAAGTAATAAAGAATCAACCCTATAGTCATTTGTTGCGATTAAATCTTGAGACAAGCCTTTTAAACGGTTTTTGTGAATCTTTTATCCAAATCGTTTTAAGCAATAAGTGATGTTTTTGTTTCTGCGTTTTTAGCCATAATAATCCAGCCCATTTACTTAAAAATTCACAGTCTACTTATCAGCCCAATACATGTAATACACTAAACTGGCCCAATTATCAATTACTTTTCAATACAGGCCATTATCATAATGGTTCAGCCCATGTTTGCGTTTTTGATACAGCCCATCATAAACATGCATGAAATATAATAAGGCCCGAACCAAAATCCAGGTTGAGTCCAGCTGTAGAAATTATAACACCTCAAACCTACTCCTGCCATCTCATAACCCTACACACATTTTTGCATGCCTCTTTCTTCTTACAAACCCTAACCTTCGCCCCCATCTATTATGCTCTCAAGTCTCAACCATAGCCACAAATATTCGCCTCCTCAAAACCACTCAATCACTACATTTAATGATCTCGAAGAACACAAGAAGCAATTGGCTGCAAGATCATTTAATGATCTCGGGTAGGTTTGTATGTCTCTTGTTTTTGCGTTTGTTAACAACGAAACAAAGAAAAGAATGTAACACATTTGTTATAATTTTTTATTTATATTCGGACAGTGAAAGACACTACGCACTGTGTCATAGATCTATGATGAATTTGCTCTCGTGTTCTTGACTTTTTATAGGTTAAAACTTTAATGTAAACACGAAAATGAGTAATCTGAGATCTTGATTTGTTTCGATTCTAGGTTCAAGTCATGTTGTGATGTGGAGATGAAGTGATATTTGATTGAAGGAGGTGAAGGGGGCTTGGATTTGTTTGTGTTGGTTCAGTTGATTGTGATGGTGATGAGGATTAGAATAGTAGATTTGTTGTAGACTTGGTTTTCCATTTTAGATAAGATGTAAACTCAGTAACATTTTTGAATTTGACTACAACTTTTGAATTTGAGTATGACAGTTTTTGTAGATATGCACTTTAGCGATCAAATCTATCTGGATTCAATCTGGCTTAGCCATTCAATCTGGTTCTTCAAATCAATCTGGGTCCTTTAAATCTGGTCCTTTTCTTTCTTGTAACTGGTAACTCACGTAACCTGACGTACTACTAACTACCATTTCCTCTTTTTATTTTTTTTTCATTTTGTTTTTTTTTATTATTAAAATTAATTTTTTTTTTATTTACCAAAAAAGCAATCCTCAAGGAAAACACCAATATTCCCGTATAAAGAAGGCAGATAGATTTACTGATTTTGAAAAAGAACCCGGAGTATGTGGAGGGAAATAAGGTGGGATAGGACAAAAAAAAAATCAACGAAAACGCGAATTTTGACTTGTTTCCCAAGTTTGGTAACAAAACCCCACACCAGATTCCACCAAAAAAGATATGACACACAAAAAATCAAGCAGTTTGAAGCAAGCCTATCCCAACTATGATCGAATCTGATAGAGTTTGAACAAATCTTACGATAAAACCGTAAGCAGCCAAACTCGATCAAATCACACATCGAAAATAACAAATAAGTTGATAAACTATGTAATAAGCTAACTAATAGGTTGTAAAACTGCTAAACACCAAAATAAGCTCGAATAATCTGTTGGACTGAATGTGGACTGAAACTGGACTGAATAAGCTCTAATAAGCTGCTGAACGGACTGAATAAGCTTAAATAAGCAGAACTGGACTGAATAAGCTCAAATAAGCTGTGAAATAAGCTGATCAGAATAAGCACTCCTGCAGCTCTGATACCACTTGTGAGGTTTCTCGATTCACGATCTCAGGAGGTTGAGGATGATGGAAATATATAAAAGCCATTTTAGAGAGAGAAAGTAGTTATTATTGAATGATTAGTGAAAATTACAATTATGAGGTTCACCCCTCTAAGGAAGATTAAAGGGGGTATTTATAGTCTAAACATAAGCCATCTTTGGGCTAATTACACTTCTAGTCCTTGTGTTTAAGACTATTTAGAAACTAATGTAATTTCCATATAGACACCATATTTTTAATCCTAACAATAACATTGGGAAGAAACAAAATGTATAACATTGTGATGCAGTAAATTAACATTGTGATGCAGTAGAGTAACATAGTAATGCAGTAAAATTAAATTGTGATTCAGTAGTATGATAACACTGTGATGATGTAGTATGATGACATTCTGATGCAGATGCACTAGAACGATATTATGATGCAATATAATAATAAATTTTTTAGTGTATTGTGATGCAGTAGCATTTACATAGTAATGCAGTATCTTGTAGATTATGATTCAGTAGCTTATACATTGTAATGTAGTAGATTATACATAGTGATGAAGTAAAGTCTTTTAGTACAATAACATAGTAATCCAGTAATCCAGTAATATTAGATATACAACTTTAAAAAACACCCTGAGATTTATCAATAATGATGTAATAGCTTTATACATTTGTGATGTACTGGCATTTTTAGTGCATCATACTTATTAATCTAGCGCATTACACTATTCCGTATTCCATAATAATCAAAGACAAACCATAAATAAAAGTAATAACAAAGATTGGTCATTAAAACTATAAGTAATTAGTTTGGAACAAACATTATCCAAATGTAAAAGTACCATACAAACCATAAATAAACATCTAAATGTACCGCATCACAATATTTTTATCCAGTGCATCAGAGTATATTTTGTAACATATTTGAAAGTAATAAATTCGTTGGATTCAAAATGAATGTTAGTCACCGATTGGGATGGCTTTATGTTATCATTTTGATAGATATTTTTGGAGATCTCGCTATATAAATACTGTGTATGTGTATGTGTTAATATTTTTCGGTCGAGCTTACTTTATTGATCATTGCTTTGGAAAATTCATTTGGTCCGCCCGCTTATAAATTGAACATAGTTTGATAGATATTTTTTTTCGAATTTTTTTTTTCTCAAATTTTTTTTGAAATTTTTTTTCCGAAATTGTTTTTGGGAAATTGTTTTTTTGGAATTTTTTTTTGAAAATATTTGAGACTAAAAGTGTTCAAAAGCAAAGTTATTGCATTAAATTGTATATTACTGCATTAAGTTCAATACAATTAAATTGTATATTACTGCATTAAGTTCAATACAATTGTAAATGTTACTACATTAAATTGTATATTTTACTGCATCACAGTGTAAATTTTACTGCATTAACTTTTATATTTTATTGCATCACATTGTAAATTTTACTACATTAAATAGTATATTTTATTGCATCACTATGTAAATTTTACTACATCAAATTGTAAATTTTACTGCATTAAATTGTATATTTTACTGCATCACAGTGTAAATTTTATTGCATTAACTTCTATATTTTACTGCATCACATTGGTAAATTTTACTGCATTAAATTATATATTTTACTGCATCACTATGTAAATTTTACTACATCAAATTGTAAATTTTACTACATTAAATTGTATATTTTACTGCATCACAATGTAAATTTTACTGCATTAACTTCTATATTTTACTGCATTAAATTATATATTTTACTGCATCACTATGTAGAGTTTACTACATCACAGTGTAAATTAAACTGCATTAAATTATATATTTTACTGCATCACACTGTAAATATTTACTTTATCACAGTGTAAGTTTTACTGCATTAAATTGTAAATTTTACTGCATCACATTGTAAATTTTACTACATTAGATTGTATATTTTATTACATCACATTATAAATTTTACTGCATTAAATTGTATATTTTACTGCATCATAGTGCAAATTTTACCGCATTAAATTATACTACATTAAATTGTATATTTTATTGCATCAAAGTGTAAATTTTACTGTATTAAATTGTATATTTTACTGCATCAAATTGTAAATTTTAATGCATTAAATTGTATATTTTACTGCATCACAGTGTAAATTTTACTGTATTAAATTGGATATTTAACTGCATCACATTATAAACTTACTGCATTAAATTGTATCTTTTTACTGCATCACTATGTAACTTTTACTGCGTCACAATGTAAAATTTACTTCATTAATATGTAGGATCATCATAGGTAACAATTTAGTTCATCATGGTAAATAATGTATTATCCACTAAATTATTAAATATGATGCACTAAGAAAATAACAATTTATTTTGTCAGTTACTGCATTACGATGTATTTTGATAGTGCATTACACTTAAAAATGCTAGCATCACATTGTAAATTTTACAGCATTAAATTGTATATTTTACTGCATCAAATTGTAAATTTTACTGCATCACAATGTAAATTTTACTGCATTAAATTGTATATTTTACTGCATCACTTTGTAAATTTTACTGCATCATAGTGTAAAATTTACTACATTAATATGTAGGATCATCATAGATAAAAATTTAGTTCGTCATGGTAAATAATGTATCACTCACTAAATTATTAACTGTGATGCACTAAGAAAATAACGGTGATGCACTAAAATATTGTTGTATCATAACTAAAAACGCTATATTGAAAACTAGTTATCTCTCATAAACTTTATTCTGTTTGAATGATTTAAAAAGTAGTGTAAAGTATATCATAATATTTATAACTTTCAAGTTTTGCAAATTTTCTAATTTCAATTTGATATTGATGAAAATTACGGTTAAAAACGCAATGAAACAAGAATATGTACATTTTTGTAAAAAGATAATTATTAAAAAAGATAACTTTTTTGATCTTACATGAGTTAAATGCTTAATTATTC